>JAOPHQ010000792.1:0-2500 GCA_030340625.1 Merluccius polli
CCCCCCCCCCCCCCCCCCCCCCTCACACACACACACACACCTTGAGTCTCTACACCAAATGTACGCACGCACGCACACACACACACACACACACACACACACACACACACACACACACACACACACACACACACAAACACATACACACACAGACAGAGACACACAAACAGGCAGGGACGGTCGCAGAGACACACACGCCGAGCACGGTAAACAAGTGTTAAAATTAGGATACAATATTCTTAGCCTCAATAAACACACTTTGACTGTCGGCCAATCAGACCTGCCGCTCCATGTGGACACAGACCGGGGCAGCGAGGAGGGGAAACGATGACACAAGGATGGTTGTCGTTTAACACACCTCCTACCGATCCTTTCCTCTCCTCGCGCCTTTTCTACGCAAACCCCCTCCCCCCCCCCCCCCCCCCCAAAAAAAAAAGAAAAAACACAACCGATGTATTTTTTCTTCTAATCATGTTGTGCCCCTGAAGAGGCTATTAGCCCTCTCAGTCGCCTAGCGAAGGAATGGCCTTCTCCCTTCCCTGTTGCTTAGGCCTGGCGGTTGACACACAGAATGCTATTACTGCCATTGAAGCGGCCGCCACCGCGGGCTACATAATGGAATTGGCTGAGGAAATGGGGGGAGGCGCTCCCTAATAGCGCTGTTCCCCCGAACGCCACCACAGCAAGGCCAACTAAATGGAATTTAAACACATTTATGTTCACTATCCTGCAAGACAGAGCGCTAATGTTGCTATTTGACCTGAAGAAAATATGAATAGCAATAAGTCCAGTTCTGGATATTTGTTTAAAACCTTTTTTTTTTCTTTCATTTAGGGTCCTAAAGTAACTAATTACCTTTTTTATTTTTCTCGGGATATTCCTAGTAGAGCCACACCCGCCCCCCTGACTTCATCATCTATCACCCATTAAAGCAATGACGACAGCCGAACCCACATCAATTCAGAGGGGTCAACGGAGTTCACAGGGGTCACCGGGGGTCAAGCGCGACGGAAGAACGCATTTCAATATGTGAAAAGGGGACAAATATGACCCTTTGAAAAAATAACTAATTTAGACCAATAGCACCAGCAGGACAAGTCGGCCACAATGACCCTCCTTTGTTATTATAATGAGCCTTTTAATGTGTCTGTTGGGAAGGGCAGTCGTAAAAATACCACAAAAAAGTAGTTCACTAAGAGCGGACGGCAATCAATATTAGTTTATCTCTCTCTCACTGCCTCTCTCACTCGGCTGAAATTCCTCTACAAATCCTGCCGTGTTTAGCCTTGCCCATAAAGTGCCACATAATCTATACAGGGAGGCAAACCGGATGATCGAGTCTAGGTCCTCCAGCTGTACACGGTTTTCTTTGAATGAATGAGATCCACTGGTCTACCACAGTCACAAAACCGGCCTCTATCCTGACCCGATTCTGACCACGCCTACCATACATACATACGGCCTCTGGATCACCATGAACACAGGTATGGGTATTCAGCTGGGGGCATTCAGTATGGCTTCAACAATATCCTTGCTCGCATTCATTCAATCTTTGCTTTTCATGGACAGGTTTAAGTATAATGCATGGGTGTGTACAGCACCGAAGCTATTATTCACCGGCATGACGCTACCAGTGATGCTGGGCTGTTGGAGGGGCGCAGCACATACGTAGCTTTATACCATGGTCGGCGTGAATACTCGATTCTGATTGGCTGGCAGGTGTAGGTTAAAAAGTGATAATGTACACCTAGGAAAGACGTTCGGGTCAAATTGCCTGATTACAGTTAGATTACTGCGCTGGCTCAAACGCTAGATGGTAACCATGGCAACGGAGAGGGAATACTCGATTCTGATTGGCTGCTGTAGGTTGGCCATTAATCCCTGCTATATGCAGAGCTAGCTCTGGCTATATGGACTCCTACTAAGTACTTCCAGTCAAATTGTCTGTTCAGCCTTCAAAACGAGAGCTGGTAAATTGCTGAAAAATGCATTAAACTGTAATCAGAAAACGCGGTTATATGCTATAGACCCTATAGTATCTGTGGTATAACGGCTGGGACACATTTCAAATTATAAATATGTACACTTTATGTTGAAATTATAGACCGTCGGATTCCCATTGAAACGAATGGCGCGGTGATTAGTCGTCAAAACGACAGCTGGTAAATTGTGAAAAATGCATTAAACTGTAATCAGCAAACGCGGTTATATGCTATAGACCCTATAGTATCTGTGGTGTAAAGGCTGGGACACATTTCAAATTATAAATATGTACACTTTATTGAAAGTATAGACCGTCGCGATTCCCATTGAAACGAATGGCGCGGTGATTAGTCGTCAAAACGACAGCTGGTAAATTGTGAAAAATGCATTAAACTGTAATCAGAAAACACGGTTATATGCTATAGACCCTATAGTATCTGTGGTGTAAAGGCTGGGACACATTTCAAATTATAAATATGTACACTTTATGTTGAAAGTAGGCCGTCGCGATTCCCGA
>JAOPHQ010000792.1:5000-14608 GCA_030340625.1 Merluccius polli
AGAAGTAGTGCTAATAACAGCTTCCTCCGCGAACGATTATTAACGTACAATTCGGTTCGACCGTATTATTTACAATTCGATTCGGTTTTTCGTATACGTACCGCGGCATATTTAACGTGAGTACGCGTATTAACAGAGGAGAAAAAGCGGCGGAGGAGTAAAAGCGCGTATTCGGTTACGTGTCTCTGATGCGTTTCTGGCTCGTCTGGGCATCGCAAAAGTGATAGTGTGACGAACTAAGAAGTTGAGCGCAGTTCGCGCGTCTAGAGCGACTCTTGTCGAACTAATAATGGAGAGAATTGCGTGCGTCAAAAGGACGAGCTTAAATAGCGACGGTTATGTCACTGTCGCTGTAACAGCCTTCCTTGTTTGTTGTGTTCAACAACAGCGGCGGTAAACTGCTCTGCACACGCTCAGTGAGGATGAACCTTTGATACTTTTAATGCCCTCCGCTGCCCGTCTCTTCCCCTGCCGTCTGTTTATCTTCCTATTCTATTATTTTCTTGCCGTTCTTGTTGATTAAACTCTTCTCAACCCCACATCTCCCATTTATCTCCCTCCCTCCCTCTCTCTCCGTCCTGTCTCGTTCTCTCCCCCTTTCTCTCTCGCTCCTCTGCTTTCATCCTCTCCCCTATGCTAACCCCTCCGTGACGATCTCATCTCCTGTCCCCTCTCTTTTCTACCTCCCCTATCTCGCCACCTCCCATCCTCTCTCTCCTCCCCTCCTGTCTCTTCTTTCCTTCCCTCTCCTCTAGCTCCACCATCTCCTCTCTTCTGTCTTCCTCGCTCCTCTCTCTCTCTCTCTCTCTCTCCCTCTCTCTCTCTCCCCCTTTCTCTCTCGCTCCTCTGCTTTCATCCTCTCCCCTATGCTAACCCCTCCGTGACAATCTCATCTCCTGTCCCCTCTCTTTTCTACCTCCCCTATCTCTCCTCCTCTCCTCTCCTTCTCCCATCCTCTCTCTCCTCCCCTCCTGTCTCTTCTTTCCTTCCCTCTCCTCTAGCTCCCCCATCTCCTCTCCTCTCTCTCTCCCACCATCTCGTCTCCTCTTCTGTTTTCCTCCATCTCTCTCTCTCTCTCTCTCTCCCTCTCTCCCTCTCTCCTCTGTCTCCTCTCTCTCCTCTCTCTCTCTCTCTCTCTCTCTCTCCCCCTTTCTCTCTCCCCCTTTCTCTCTCGCTCCTCTGCTTTCATCCTCTCCCCTATGCTAACCCCTCCGTGACAATCTCATCTCCTGTCCCCTCTCTTTTCTACCTCCCCTGTCTCTCCTCCTCTCCTCTCCTTCTCCCATCCTCTCTCTCCTCCCCTCCTGTCTCTTCTTTCCTTCCCTCTCCTCTAGCTCCCCCATCTCCTCTCCTCTCTCTCTCCCAGCTCCTCTCCTCTCTCTCTCCCACCATCTCGTCTCCTCTTCTGTCTTCCTCCATCCTCTCTCTCTCTCTCTCTCTCTCTCTCTCTCTCTCTCTCTCTCTCTCTCCTCTGCTTTCATCCTCTCCCCTATGCTAACCCCTCCGTGACGATCTCATCTCCTGTCCCCTCTCTTTTCTACCTCCCCTATCTCTCCTCCTCTCCTCTCCTTCTCCCATCCTCTCTCTCCTCCCCTCCTGTCTCTTCTTTCCTTCCCTCTCCTCTAGCTCCCCCATCTCCTCTCCTCTCTCTCTCCCACCATCTCGTCTCCTCTTCTGTTTTCCTCCATCCTCTCTCTCTCTCTCTCTCTCTCTCTCTCTCTCTCTCTCTCTCTCTCTCTCTCTCCCTCTCTCTCTCTCTCTGTCTCCTCTCTCTCTCTCTCTCTCTCCCCCTTTCTCTCTCGCTCCTCTGCTTTCATCCTCTCCCCTATGCTAACCCCTCTGTGACGATCTCATCTCCTGTCCCCTCTCTTTTCTACCTCCCCTATCTCTCCTCCTCTCCTCTCCTTCTCCCATCCTCTCTCTCCTCCCCTCCTGTCTCTTCTTTCCTTCCCTCTCCTCTAGCTCCCCCATCTCCTCTCCTCTCTCTCTCCCACCATCTCGTCTCCTCCATCCTCTCTCTCTCTCTCTCTCTCTCTCCTCTCTCTCTCTCTCTCTCTCTCTCTCTCTCTCTCCCATCTCCTCTCCTCTGTCTTGGATCACCCTGTATTTTTTCGCCCTTGCTTTAGGTGATGGATTCTAGGCCACAGCCGTCCCCTCAGAGGGCACCTGGAGCCAGAACACAACATAAATCCCCAACATCTACTGTACTCTGGAGTGGGACCCACACACACTCACACACTTCATACCTATAGACAATATTGCGCAAAATCCTAACTGTGGCATAAATAAACGGCGTTCAGGCCTACAAAACACATTACATACATTCAACCATTGCACACGATCAATCCTGTGAGATGGGGGTGTGCTTGAGTTTGACCCCAACTCCCTCCCGCATCCACATAAGTGTGTGTTTATGTGTGGTGTACAGTGATTGTCCAGGGGGCTGCATTACCAAGGATTGCACACACACACACACACACACACACACACACCGCTACCCCCCCCCCCCCCTGCACACACAATGGGAATATCATGACCACCTTTCAGCTATAGCCAACCTTTAGGACAGCATCGTGGATCCTGTGGATATCAGGATGAAGACCGACAACCGAGAAGGAAGAGAAGCCTCAATGGCTCAACGGCGGACCCAATGCCATACGCTACGCATGTATATACGAACACAGACCATTTGCTTGCTGATTAACATTACACGGCAATAAAGATCGTATCTCGTTCACGGTAATATGTATGCTTATTAGTCGTCTTTCCTCTTTTCCCCCCAGGTACATATATATATATATATATATATATATATATATATATATATATATATATATATTTACTGGGCATTGCATCCACTTCAGTGCCTTAAGATATATATATATATATATATATATATATATATATATATATATATATATATATATTCACTGGGCATTGCATCCACTTCAGTGCCTTAAGAAAATGAAAGTAAAAAGCGTGCAGGATGCTGAAGCACAACAGATGAGTCCAATTGAATCCCAGTGAATGGAAGGATATAAATATGAAGAACCATTGAATGGGACTGAACAGAGCCCAGGTCAGCTCAGAGCGAGAGGTAAACGCACAGGGGGGGGGAGACAGACAGACGGTGGGGGTAGGGAAGCCATCCCCCCCCCCCCCCCCCTTTCCTCTTCTACCATGAATCTGGGTGTTTCTTTGTTCCCAAGAGGGCTTTGCATACACCCCCCCCCCCCCTTCCCTTCCTCCATCTCCATCCCGTCTCTCCCCCTCTCTCTCTCTCTCCCTCCCTCTCTCCCTCCCTTCCCTTACTCGCTCTTTCCCATTTCCCTACCCCCCACCAGAGAGGAGAGCTGACTGTGAGGGGGTGTGATTACCATCGATCTGCCCTAACAGCAGCTCCACCCCCCACCCCCCCCCCCCACTCCCCCACCTCCACCAGCAGCATCACCAGCATCACCGCCGCCGGCCTCCCAGCACCAGCCCGCTGCTAGGGGGTGTGTGTGTGGGGGGCGGGGGGGAAGCCCCAGCCCAGGCCAAGCCTTGCTGCTGTCCTTGCCCAGGGACAGCAGGACTATTCCAGGTAAAGGAAGGGGGACGTTATACGAGTAGACTCTGGGAAACCAAGGGGATCTGCAGGTTTTTAATACCTTTTTAATACCACTTAGAACATAATGAAATGCTGATTTCTTGGCCCAATGGTGTACAGTTAAAGGACAACCTGGAATTGTTTTATATGAGTATACATATTTATTGGTATTGCTGTGGTTTGTTTATTTGTTGTAAATTTTGTCAGTTGATCTCAGCAGCGCTGCTTGGCTGACAACTAAAGTATCCCGCCGCACGCGTATGCAAGTTATGGCGCCGGTGCAGTGGTCAACACGGCGGGAGGCAAATCAATATGTATTTCACACAAAATACATACAAGTTAGTCTTTTATTGGTTCGCGGTATTATTTTTCCTCTCCTCGACAGTTGCAAAAAAATATTTAAGACCTAAGCGAATGACATTTAAGACTTTGTAAAGCCTTAAATTGAAATTTTCGAATTTAAGACCTTTTAATACTATTAATACCCCTGCGGGTATCCTGCTAACTACGGATCATCAACTGGTGAATACCAGAAAGCTACAGACGTTTCAATGTCATGACCTAAAAGTGTGACCGCGTTTACTTTTACCAAACGTTTATCTTAAATGTGGTTTAGATTAATTGAATCCCCTGATTAGATACACCGCAGATTTCATTTTTCTCAAAGAACCCTGCAGGGGTCTCACTCTGGTTCTGCTGTGTGTGTGTCGCGGGTCACAGCTCACTGATGCAACTGAGCCCGATTCAACCAATCAGAGTAAACGAAACAAGATTTCACATGGTCCTTGTTACCGTCGCCGGTGATGGCGGAACGGCAGGTTGTTAAGAGGACCGAGAAGCTTGGGCTGGTTGTTAGGGTGTGGTGGTGTGTGTGTGTGTGTGTGTGTGTGGGGCGGGGGGGGGGGGGGGGGGGGGGGGGGGGGGGGGGGGGTAAGTAATTATCCAGCCATGCAGGCGTGCATCCCTAGGGTCAACGCGCTGCTGTGATTGCTGTGTGTGTGTGTGTGTGTGTGTGTGTGTGTGTGACAGAGAGAGCGAGCGTGTTTTTACGCGCGTGCGTTTGTCGGCATCGCCAAAGCCACACCTGGCTTTATCGCCGAGGAGGCGATAACGGCAGGTGTGTGTGCGAGGAGGGCGAATATTTTGTTGGTTTTTCAGTTTTTTATCTTTTACCTCTTGCTACCATCCTTGCAAACATTTCACAACCACTCGCCGTTTATCGGCCACTCACCGATAAACGGCTGGAGAACTTTTGCCCTAATCCGTACAATTTGTATTATTGCAGATACAATGGTTTTGATAAGCAGTCCCCACACGCACACACACACCCTCACACCCAAGCACACCCACACACACATGCACTCACCTTAACATATCCACGCACATACACCCCCCTACCCACATACACACACACACACACACACACCCTCACATATACATGCACATACACAACCCCCACTCACACACACACATGCACCCCCCCCTCACACACACACACACACACACACACACACACACACACACACACACCCACATGCACACACCCACATGCACACACGCATACACCCCCTCCCACACACACACATGCACACACACAAGAAAGACCATTTGGCATGTTTATGAGCCTGATGGAAGATGTCTGGCACTGATGCACAGTGGGGGGATTAATGAGTGCGATGGTATAGGGGCAGGTGTGTGGGGGGGATGCACACGCACACACACACACACGCACACACACACACACACACACACACACACACACACACAGTCACTCACAATTCAGGGCCATCTTGGGCAATTCAAAACAAGCCCACTGTCACATTATTATGTGTGTGTGTGTGTCTGAGAGAGAGAGAGAGAGAGAGAGAGAGAGAGAGAGAGGAGAGAGAGGAGAGAGAGAGAGAGAGAGAGGAGAGAGAGAGAGAGAGAGAGCGAGAGAGAGACTATAGTGTTTGCTTGTAGGACGCCTCCATTCTCTGCACCTCTCTCATCTGAAACGCCACACCCCCCCCCCCCCCCCCCCTGCGCGCCTCGGCCCTCCCTTAATCAAATATCTCTCTTTTCTCCCATTCTTCTCTTTTCTTTCTTCTTCCTCCCCTGGAAGAAAAAAAATCTGTTTTGCAGTCAAATGACAGCAGCAGCGGCAGCAGCAGCACCCCAGTATCTGTAACTAGGTCCTGTATCACACGCACTTAAAACGTCAATCAGCGTACATCATTTCTCCCGCCATATTCGATTTGTACTCATCGTGTGCCGTCGATGGACCGGTTAGGCGGTTTAAGTGCCCCCCCCCCCCCCCCCCCCCCCTGAATCAAGACCACAGCCTATAAATCTACACTTTTACCTTTACAATGATAAAGGAGCGATGCTGACTTTTTAACGATGACCCCCTGATTTGATTCTGAAGAAAAAGAAAAAAGAAAAAAACAAGTCGAGTCCTCCAGTATCCAGTGTTTCGATTCCCCATAGTGTTGTTATATTTGGACTGCGCCGTACGATACAGTATATGTATGCAGAGCAGTAACAGTCTTCAAAGATGAGCGACGTTCATCATACTGCGTTCCCATTGGTTCGTTATCGCACCCTCGTTCGGTCTGTTTTCATTCAAGGAGGGTTTACAATGCAAATGATTTCCCACACTAAATAACGTAATGTATCGCAGTTACGCCATTTCACTTTGACTTTACGCCTCTGTTGCTGAAGGCTGGATATCGTATGCCTCTATTTTGGAGAGGGGGGGAAAAAAACAACAAAAAAACACCACACTTTTGTTGCCTATTAATATTGGTGTACATCACGCAACACGGGGGTTGATGTAAGGGAATACATATTAAATATGGAACAGCCACGGTGTGGTTTACATCAGTGCCAGGGCGTGCTCAGCGAGTCAGCGAGAGCGGCACAGAAAACTGTGAGGGGAAGAGAGAGGCGGGCGCACAGCGGAGCAGGCAGGCGATGGACGCCACTCACCTTCAAATGACCTGTAAGGTCCGCCGGCACGTTCTGCCTCTCACGCTGCCTTTTCCTTTCCTTTTCTCCCTTTTTTTTTTTTTTTTTTCCTATTTTCTCTCGCTCTCTCTCTCTCACGCTCTCGTCACACAAGACTCTGCCTTTTATCTGCCTTTTTTTTCTCTCTCTCTCTCTCTCTCTCTCTCTCTCTCTCTTGCTATCTCTCTCTCTCTCTCTCTGCCTGGGTATTTTCAATCCACTCCTTTCGTCATCTCTTCCTCTCCCCCCTGAAAAACAGTCGTTATGAATTGACGTGTGACTCGATGTCATGGATTTCTCCCGGAACGAGAACAAAATCATTTACACTAATGCCCTAATACGCCATTCACTGTCTCGCATCTGAAAAAAAAAGACAGCAACATTGACCAAGACCAAAGACTACCAAGACCCCTGCCACCTGCCCGCCAAGGCCCCCCCCCCCCCCCCCCCCCCCCCCACACACACCACACACACACACACTCACACACACAGGGAGGACCCTCGGTGCGGTGGTGGATCAATAATTAGAACAATCCTTATTAGATGCTTTTATTCCTCCTCTGAGACTCAAGTCGGTGTGGACACACACACACACACACACACACACACACACACACACACACACACACACAGACGAGCGTTCCCATTGGAGGATCTAGAAGCATACAATGAGAGAGCGGCCCGCGTCCCAGCCAATCACGCGCCGACTTAGCGAATGAGCACGTTTGTCTGAGAAGCCACAGCCGTCCGGCGCGATGAATTGCATAACGTATCTTGAGGACGTTGTGTACGACCGTCTCAGAAGCGGTTGTCTTAGCGTTTTTTGCATTAGAAAGGTGATCTGGAGTAGATTACATTACAAGTATTACGAAAGCTCGATTGGCATTCGCACATCATCGCAGGATTGGCAGCGCTATTCGACGATGGCACGTTGGTGGGGCACACCAGCCGGTGGCCATCTTTGTGGAGCAAGCATGTTGTAGCGCGGGGCGGAGCCTCCGAAGCCAATGCAATTAGCTTAGGCATGCATGAGCGCCGAATTCATTAACCTCCATCTTTTATGAGCTGACGGAGGGGAGGGGAGGGGAGGGGAGGGGAGGGGAGGGAAGAGACACGGCTGGTGTCGCCGATGGAAATACGCACGGTGGCTTTGTCTCAGCCCCGACCCATGAATTAAAGGGCATATCTTTTTATTTACAGGTGTGTGGAAAAAAAGAGAGGAAAGAAAGAAAGACATACCGACAGAAAAAAAGACAGAAAGACAGAAAGACAGAAAGAAGGAAGGAAGGAAGGAAAGAAGAAGGAGAGAACAAAAGAAAGACATACCGACAGAAAAAAAGACAGAAAGACAGAAAGACGGAAGGAAGGAAGGAAGGAAGGAAGGAAGGAAGGAAGGAAGGAAGGAAGGAAGGAAGGAAGGAAGGAAGGAAGGAAAGAAAGAAAGAAAGAAAGAAAGAAAGAAAGAACGAAAGAAAGAACGAAAGAAAGAACGAAAGAAAAGAAAGGACAATCTACAGCACCACAGCAGCCTACATAGCCTACTCCAGATGCCGGTGTGGAAGTGGTGCAGCGTGTTTCGACACACATTTTCCAAATAGATCCTCCTCCCGTCTCCTGTGATCTCACGCCTCCCGTCTGGCCTGCCTGGTAGCAGAGTTCAGCTCATAACCCACTGAGTGAATTGAACGACGACACAACAACCGCACATTCAGTGTGACACGTTCAGTGTCACACGAAACCTGACATTAAACCAGTGGTGTACTACGGCCGAGTTGGATTCCTGCAGGTCCAAAAGGCTAATGGAGTGAAACAGCAGAATGAGAGAGAGAGAGAGAGACACAGAGAGAGAGACACAGAGAGAGAGAGAGAGAGAGAGAGAGAGAGCACATGGCCCATATACAGTACACCCTGTGTGATGGAGACAATAGGTGCTGTAACCACGTGTGAGCTCCGTTACAAACTGTACCGGTGCAGCCCGGCAATTGGGGACATCTCTGTTGTTGCTAAGGGCTGGTGCTCTCTCTGTGTCTCTCTATCTCTCTCTACCCCTCTCTCTCTGTCCCACTCTCTCTCTCTCTCTCTCTCTCCCTGTCTCAATCTCTCTCTCTCTACCTGTGTGTGTGTCTCTCACTCTCTCTATGTCTCTTTATCTCTCTCTACCCTGCTCTCTCTCTCTCTCTCTCTCTCTACATCTCTCTGTCTCTCGCTCTGTCTCTCTCTCTCCCTCGCTCTATGCGTGTGTGTGTGTGTGTGTGTCTCTCTCTCTCTCTCTCTCTCTCTCTCTACCTCTCTCTCCCACCCAGGGAATCCTGGGCTCTGTGCATCCCAGTTCCACATGCAGTAATGGCGTTGGACGTGAACCCCCGCTCAGAGCGCCTCCCTCCATAAGAGGGATATTCCCACTTTGCGGAGGCGCTGCACTCGCCGCCATCCTCCTCTCCGTCTCTCTCTCAGTACACACAGACGGGACGTGAAATGCACACGCGACGTACACGCAACTACACGTATGAACAACACGCAGCTAGAGAAATATAGGGCTTGTGCATCGCAATGACCGCCTCCATTTTGGAAGCATAGCGAAACGATCAAAATCATCATGGGGAGACATTGTGATGTTGATGAAACAGCCACGGCGTTTTCATTAGCCTAGGTTACGGTATATTTATGTCGACTTTAGGATTGACAGCACTACAACTCTCTTGAGTCCTCTCAATATGGCCAACAGTATCGCCAACAAACACATCCCAGGGGGATCTACACACAAGCGCGTAAGGCCGTAATTTATATTTTTTGTCTATGCCAGGGTTTTTACATGATACAGTGAACATATTGCACCGCAATGTACACACACACACACACACCACACTCAACAACAGGGGTCAGGTCGCGGTGGACCCTCTCTATCAGGGCCTCTTTCTTTGGACATCGGCGGGCTCCATTATAACACCGCTAACAGTGAGTGGCGGCCGATAAGGAAGACAGGACACGCGCTCCTTTTGCTGTATCTACCGCCACAGCGCTGCTCCTGTCC
>JAOPHQ010000793.1:0-21912 GCA_030340625.1 Merluccius polli
CCACCATCACTAAGGGTTTAACTTACCTTAGCAACGACGACGCGCAGGCTGCTGGCGGCCCGCCCCCCTTCCCTGATTGACAGGAGGCGAGGGCCAATCGGACGGCGGGATTTCTTGTCGCATCGCGAGGTCGTCTTTAGCCAATCGCAGCGCGCGCGGGGCCCGCGGAGAGGTCGGAGTTCAGGCGTGGACCCACGTGGTCCTCCATGGAGGAGGAGAGGAGAGGAGGAGGAGGAGGAGGGGAGGAGAGGAGGAGCAGGGAGGAGGAGGAGAGGAGAGGAGGAGCAGGGAGAGAGAAGGAGAGGAGAGGAGGAGCAGGGAGGAGAGGAGAGGAGGAGCAGGAGGAGGACGAGGAGAGAGAAGAGAGGAGGGGAGGAGGAGAGGAGCAGGGAGGAGAGGAGGGGAAGAGGAGCAAGGAGGAGAGGAGGAGTAGGAGAGGAGGAGCAGGGAGGAGGAGGAGAGGAGGAGGAGCAGGGAGGAGGAGGAGAGGAGAGGAGAAGCAGGGAGGAGAGGAGGAGCAGGGAGGTGTCAGTCTGCTGAGGAGCAACGTGTTAATTGATTATGAGATTATTAGACGTCTTACCTTTTGGACAATCATAATAATACTCCTCATAATAGACTTATAATATTACTATTAATAATTAATAATAATACTGTCAATAAACATGTTGGAGCACTGAATCAGATGACCATGTAGCATATTATTATTATTATTATTATTATTATTATTATTGTTTTATTATTAATATTATTATTATTATTGACCCAACCTGTTATGATGATGAAATGCACAGTAATGTTATGTATTTCCTACTGACGGACAGCCAATCAGAGAGCCTCCTGGTTTAAGGAACGCCCTAAGCTCCTTTGCATCCTATTTCCTCAGATATCATTAATAGGACTATTACCATTTCATAATGAGCAATCATTTATTATCCTAATATTGGCAAAATAGGCCTACAGTAAAATCAATCAACCCTAATACCATTGATCATTGCTGCTGTCTGGCCTTATGGCAGATGCAGGTTTAGTGAAATATTAACATTATACATTAAGATTACATCATGTTCAATGCATGTTCCTACTTCCTTTTTTGTATTTCTTAATCACTTCATACAGGATAAATATGGATATTTCGTGACATGGTTATACTTGTTATGTTATATTTAATATAGGTTATAGATAATACATAATCCAGTACTTAATACATAATCTAACATCATAACGTGGCATAACACGCCACACTGCCCCCAAGTGGACAGAACCGGAATAACAGCTCTTACAGTTTAATAAGCAGGTCAGCATAACACTGGGATTAGTAGTACAACCAACTTTACCACCACAATGTTCAGTCAGCACATTGATTATGTTAATATATTTACAATATGTTTGCTCCCTTGAAATACCATCCACATTCAAGGCCAAAGTCTGCAAAACTAGATCTTAAAATGACAAAACTAATAACTAATAACTAATAACTAAACACACTCCAGTGAGGAACGTCTGTCAAACATTTTCATTACTTTCTCCTCTTCCAACGCCGGCGCACCAATCAGGACCGCTGATTTGTTTTCAAATACATTTCACACTAAAAGAAAAACGCTTCATCCTTCTTTCAAATTGCAAATAAGCTGCATATTGGGCCTGGATGAATTGTACTTAAATTATCAGATTTCTTAAATCAGATTTCTTAAAGTTGCTTTTGAGTTCCTAGTGTGGATGCAAACACGGACCAAGCTGCCAGCCGCCATCTTCCTCTCCTCCGCAGCTTTCTGGCTGCTTTCCCCCCACAGTGAAATCCCCCTCGCCAAGGAGCATGTCTAATGCTTCTCCGCATTACTACTGACACATTTAATCATACATGGATTATTTCTCTGTGTTTGATTTAAAGATTATTAAACATGATTTTCCCGTTCGGTCTCTTCTGCGAGCGGCCAATCCTAATCATTTCCTTCGGGGGTGGAGTTGGTGTTTAATGCTTGGAACAAGTTATCACACCAATCTGCTGCTAAGCCCCGACTACAGCCAGCGTATTAACATCATATTATATATAATAATATCATAATATCATATTAACATACCACAGCACATGCAGACAAGATTCTGTCCTTTATTATTACTATATACTCATTCAGGGATCGCTCTTAATGTTCCTTCTAGGATCGATGAGGTCATCATATCTCACCTCCACAGGTTTTCATGTTCTGTTTGTTGAAGACATACGACGTTATATAATGAGTCAATTACAGGACGTGTGTCTTTAAATAAATCATTCACGGTCATCAATCAGTGATGTTTTGATTCTGGATTAAGGTGATTTGTCGATATGTTCAGCATCAAGGATTTGTAGGATTTTGCACCATTTCCTGTTTTCTTTTTTAGAGAAAATGGCCCATCAGTGAAGTGTGCGACTGACTCACTATGGCGTGTGAACAACACATGTGCACATTACAAAGTACAGGTAATGGCTCCATTCGTTTCTGACCCGTATATAATAATATAATATTGCTTCCACACACTTTTTTTTTAAATGATATATTTTGCTTAAATTTACTTGGCCATGCTTTTTGCAACCACAAATGTCCTCAGAGGTAAGATGTCTTCCACCCATTCTCCATCGGAGGACATCATCTTCTCCCACAGGCTGGTCTCCGGTCCGGTGGACTCCATCCAGTCCACCGCTGCGCCATAACTTTTACCTGGACAACGGGAAGACATAAGAAATATTCAATTATATATATTTATATTCAAACATTATATCGTCACAGTTTAACAATTAGAAATGAAGAAACAAAAAAAAAGAAATTAGAAAACATACATTCCTGTAAACAGACTACTTGGTCTTTACTTGCTGATGTAATTACTAAATAAAAGTGACAATGCTTATTTACTATAACCGTGTCCTTAATGGCGTCATGTGGGATCCTTAGCATTGTGGGAGAATCCCTCTAGCTAAAAAAGTGTATACTATAATACACTATACTATACTATAGTACACACAAAGTGTATAAAGTACTATACTATATACTTTACACTCAGAATCCCTCTAGCTAACAAAGTGTATAAAGTACTATACTACACACTTTACACTAAGTACTATACTACACACTTTACACTAAGTACTATACTACACACTTTACACTAAGTACTATACTACACACTTTAAACTAAGTACTATACTACACACTTTACACTAAGTACTATACTACACACTAAGTACTATATGGGCTGAACTTCAGAAGGAAGAAACCTCATGCACTCCCATTCAGAGCCTTCCAGCGGCCGTCTTGTGTTCCCAGTCTCACCTGTTCCCAGACCCAGCCGGACGCCGCCGATGATGTGGTTGTTGAGCCGGTCGTGGTCCCACACCGTGATCTCGGCGCAGGCCTCCCTCAGGTCCTCGGGCCGGAAGCCGTCGTACACCATGGTGTGGTTGAACATGGGGTTGGCCGTCCGCTTCACCACGCGCGTCTTCTGACGGCTCTTCTTGCTGGTGTCTGGCAGCACGGCGCTGTATAAATATAATATATAATAATAATAATAATAATGATAATAATAATAATAATAATAATAATGATAATAATAATAATAATAATAATAATGATAATATAATATATAATATGTATAATACGTTGTTACAAGTCAAAGTCCTGCATGGAAAATGTTACTTAAGTAAAAGTACAAAAGTATTAGCATCAACACTGGAAGTACCGCAAGTAAAAGTACTCATTATGCAGAATGGACCATTTCAGATTCATATATATTATATTAGTGGATTATATTTATTGATGCATTAATGTGTTCATCGCTTTAATGTTGCCTAAAATATGAGTTCAAACAGGAACCAACATAGATATCACATTCACACACATTAACACAATAAAACACCCACCATTTTACAAACGGGTCGATGATGACCCCTCTAGCCGGCGGGAGGTCTTTACAGTCCTTCACCCAGATCTGCACCTCGCCGGTCTCCATCTTGGACGTCTTCTTCCCTGCAGGTAGAGACGGGATTTCACCGCAGGTCACAATGTACACAAAACAAAAAAGTCCATTTTATGAAGAAGCATGGGCTGCAGCCGAATCTCCACACTAGCATACTGCGTAGTAGGCGAGAGTAGTATGTAGTATGTAGTATGTAGTATGTAGTAAGTAGTATGTAGTATGTAGTATGTCCGAAATCATATATGGCCGTTTAATTCTGCGTCACTGTAGTATGTCCCAAAAAATGCCTAAATGTGGCCTCGCATACTAATACTACGCCAGAAACCGGTACACACTGTAGTGCGCAGTACGCAGTGTGCAGGTTGGGGTGCAGCTAGCGGGTCATGGGCTTACTGTGGGTCAGCTGGGGCAGGTAGCGCAGCGCCACCCGCATCTGCCCCCGCTTGGCGGCGGCGGGCTGGGAGCGCACCGCCGGCGGAGAGGGGAGCTGAGAGGGCGTCAACGTCTGGGGAAAAAACATTCAGAAAGAGGTTCGTGGAGGAAAAAGGTCAATAAGGTCCGTTAAGGCCATCAAGACAATCAAGTCTGCTGGGAGAACGGAGAACGCATGCGTGGATTTGACACCAACTGTATACAAGTCTGCATTTTCCTGTCATGTTTTCTCACGGCTGGTAAACTCTACAGTAAATTGCTGTCCTCTTATTTTCCTGTTTCAATAAATCAGATTCGTACGTAGGATGGCCACATCCTCTTTCATGAGCCCAACGCATACAAACATCCAACCTGACTTTAAGTGAATAAATGCCCCGTACCCGCGGCGTCAGTGTGTACTCGTTTATCTGCGTGTTGCCAAAGTCCCACTCAGATAAATCCAGGTTGATCTCGCCCAGGAAGCTGTTTCGTCCAAACGTGTCGTTGTGCCACACCGAGATGTTGAGCTTCTGCATCTTCAGCACTTCCATTAGGATTTTGAACTGCATGAAAAGGAGGATTGAATAAGAATAAGTAAGTAAAGTATATAAAGTACAGCGGAGTGAGTCTGAAATTCAGAGCTGTGCTTCTGCGTTTAATAAAAAAACAGACTATCCACTTATGAATATAATACAAATCTTATTTCCATAAATTAAGCACAAATACACATTTGATTTTACTCATTAATATGAGTATAATACTCATCTGAAACTAATGTGTCTGTAACCGTGGGCAATCGTTTATCTAATGCTTTGCTCCGGGGCAAACAAAGACGTCATTTCTAATTTTGCCAAGTTTGAAGGATGTTGAATGAGGCCAACTGTTCTACAGCTGTGATGTCATCACACTTCACTAGGAAGACCTGGCAATGTGCCAAGAGCGCTAACCATAAAGAAAGCACATGTCCCAATGATGATGTCATTCCAGTCCATGACAGTGTTAATATGTAGTTCATAATATATTAGTATTAGATGAAAGATAGATAGTAGTATTTTACACAAATGGCTGAATTTGCTAATTTTCCACAGATCCCTACGTACTGGTGGCCCCACTGGTCGAAACCACATCATTCATATATATATATATATATATATATATATATATATATATATATATATATATATATACATATATATATATATATATACAGTATATATACACTCACCGGCCACTTTATTAGGTACACCTGTCCAACTGCTCGTTAACGCAAATTTCTAATCAGCCAATCACATGGCAGCAACTCAATGCATTTAGGCATGTAGACATGGTCAGGACGATCTGCTGCAGTTCAAACCGAGCATCAGAATGGGGAAGAAAGGTGATTTAAGTGACTTTGAACGTGGCATGGTTGTTGGTGCCAGACGGGCTGGTCTGAGTATTTCAGAGACTGCTGATCTACTGGGATTTTCACGCACAACCATCTCTAGGGTTTACAGAGAATGGTCCGAAAAAGAGAAAATATCCAGTGAGCGGCAGTTCTGTGGGCGCAAATGCCTTGTTGATGCTAGAGGTCAGAGGAGAATGGCCAGACTGGTTCGAGCTGATAGAAAGGCAACTGTAACTCAAATAACCACTCGTTACAACAGAGGTATGCAGAAGAGCATCTCTGAATGCACAACACGTCGAACCTTGAGGCGGATGGGCTACAGCAGCAGAAGACCACACCGGGTGCCACTCCTGTCAGCTAAGAACAGGAAACTGAGGCTACAATTCGCACAGGCTCACCAAAATTGGACAATCGAAGATTGGAAAAACGTTGCCTGGTCTGATGAGTCTCGATTTCTGCTGCGACATTCGGATGGTAGGGTCAGAATTTGGCGTCAACAACATGAAAGCATGGATCCATCCTGCCTTGTATCAACGGTTCAGGCTGGTGGTGGTGGTGTAATGGTGTGGGGGATATTTTCCTGGCACACTTTGGGCTTATTAGTACCAATTGAGCATCGTGTCAAAGCCACAGACTACCTGAGTATTGTTGCTGACCATGTCCATCCCTTTATGACCACAGTGTACCCATCTTCTGATGGCTACTTCCAGCAGGATAACGCACCATGTCATAAAGCGCGAATCATCTCAGACTGGTTTCTTGAACATGACAATGAGTTCACTGTACTCAAATGGCCTCCACAGTCACCAGATCTCAATCCAATAGAGCACCTTTGGGATGTGGTGGAACGGGAGATTCGCATCATGGATGTGCAGCCGACAAATCTGCAGCAACTGCGTGATGCTATCATGTCAATATGGACCAAACTCTCTGAGGAATGTTTCCAGTACCTTGTTGAATCTGTGCCACGAAGGATTAAGGCAGTTCTGAAGGCAAAAGGGGGTCCAACCCGGTACTAGCAAGGTGTACCTAATAAAGTGGCCGGTGAGTGTATATGAGAACAGTATACAGTATGCTTGGATTTAAGTAACAGTACTTTATTTCTTACCCTGAGAATCTCATTGTAGGTAGGATTCAAAGTCCTCTTCTTCACTGAGGTTTTTCTCTTTCCCAACTTTGTTTTATCGGGGACAAGGTAGCACTTGACATACCTAACATAACAAACACATAATATTTGCATCTAACATACATTTTTTAAATATTATATTGCACAGCGACGATATCCGTGTTGCTTTAATACTGGGAACTTACGGGTCGGAGCGGCTCTTCTTGGGTTCGGCCACCGCCAGGTCTCTGCAGTGGACCACGAAGATCTGCAGCTCCCCCAGCTTCTGGACGTAGTTCACAGCAAACTGCACTGAGCCCTGGACCTCGATGTCTCCACCCTCTCCATGGTTGATGCTGGTCACACTGCCACTGACCTGAGGAGCAAAACCAAGAAGGACACATGATTATGTTATTAACATACATGTTACGCTTTGTGGTGGTGGTTTTTTCTACTGTGTTCAAATGCATGAAAGAAAGATGTTATTGTTATGTTATTAATGTTATTTAATGCCAAGTTTTACCCAACAGTCTGTATACTCTCGTGCAAATATAATTCAATACAAAATAAAAGCAGGTTGGAAGCAGATAATGAAAACAAGGTAAACTCAAGCTAAAGTTAATCATTCAACAGACGTAATTAACAGACTTTGAGCGATTCCTTTAGTTAGGATATTAATGATTTGGTTAATTCAAATGATTTACTGACCATCTCGTCCATCAGAATAATTTTGTGACCATTTCAATAGCGGCTGGTCTCCTAAAGACCTGAAAACCCCTCTGGTAAAAACTTTAGATGCCACCGCTGTTCGCCTCTATTCTATTTCTCAAACATATTTAAGATACATATATGATGTGCAAGCATAGCAGTAAGCGGTAACAAAACGGCGTGCGTAAATGTGTGCTGTGTGGAGGATATACAGAGGACATGGACGCCAGGCCCGACGAGAGGCTGAGGTTGGACACGACGCTCGCGGTTCTCCGTCTTGGTTTGGTGTCAAATGGGCCGTCGCTGTCCACCTGCAGAGGTAGAGAAGAAATAAGCACACAGCGACTCACAAGTATACACTATTATATACTATTACAGCAGTGAACTAAGCAACTGCAGTTGATGTGTCGTGTGAAATCACCTCTTCCAGCTGCAGCGCCGGCACAGATTTACTCATCCTCCGAGCCTCCAGCGAGTCCGGGAGAAGAGAGGCAGACGGCGCCACAGCCCCAACTGGGGAAAAAGAAATACATTGAGCCAAAATCAGTACGTTTGGCGGGCAAACCTTGTTACAGTAGTTTACACCTATGAGGTATTAGCATATCTTATCCCTATTTACATGCCATTTAGGTAACCGGGTTAATTCTGCACATGCACCAAATATCAGATTTTCAGTTTCCCCGGGTGAAGCTTTTTTTGTTGTATATTTTTATTATGTCACTAAATAGTACGACAGGATACTTGCCATCATCCAAACTCAGATTCAGCTGTGGGTTGCTTTGGCTTTTGTCTTCTTCTAAAAAAAGGCTCACACAAATGAGTTTGTACAATGAAATATATAGGCCTACATATGCTGCTATGCATCTGTGACACAGTGAAATACGAAAGGAACAACGCCGCACAGAAGCTGCTGCTGCTGCAGTATCACAGGACTCTTTGAACACCAGGTAACAAAGTGAACACCTGGCTGGTTTTACCTGAGCGTACACCGAGGTTCTCCAGACTTTTGGACATGGAAATGGGCTGTAAGGCTGACCTGACAGGGCTACAATCATCATCATCATCATCATAACCTGCCACAAACAAAACACAATCAACTATGGGAAGGAGACACCTCCAGGGTTAGATTGCACTCAGACAGATTACAGACTGACCATTTTTGTTATGTCATCAATTTTTCCATTGAGTTAAATTAGTAATCACTGTTTTTTAAACCAATATTGGAATATGTATAAACCTTAATTTAAAAAGGAGCTATGGACGATATTTAGCCACTAGATGTCGCAGTAGAGCACCAGGTTCTCAGACCAGGTTCCTTTACCTTCTTAACTCTTACATAGCCAATCGTTCATTGCTGCTATATTAATGTTCAAAATATCCTTTATAGCTCCTTTAATGAAAACAATTGATGATTACTGACTTAATATGTTAAGAAAAAAACAGCTGAATTATTAATTCAGGGTGAGTGAGTTGGTTTGCAGATATGTATACACATTAGGGGTTAACCAGATCTCGAAGAAGAAATGAATAATCAGGAGGATGGAGCATCAAGATGAAGAGATTTGACCATTTCCACTCAACAGGTTGTTAATGGGTTAGCCTTGAAACCCTGCAGTGATTCAAAGTTTGCTTTGCTGGATCCCATTGAAATGGTTATCATGATTTGCATTGAAAATCAAAACCACCACCGTGGGTTAAGTAACATCTCTAAGTTAAGTCTAGAGGAGCTGTGCATAACAATCTGAAAAGCTCACTGCCTGAACGTGGCCGAGAGTCAGACCGGGCGCTGGTGGTTTTGTCTTGATCAGAAGAGCTGCCAGCGTTTTGTGCAATCCAAGATCTGATCCGAGAATGACTTCCCTCAATCATATCCTTGCCATAGGTTACCGCTTGGCGTCGAAGAGGACGTCGTGGTTTACTCTGAGTATCAAGCACAGGAACGGGGCTGGAAAGGTTCACGCTGGAATCCACAGTGGACTCTTCTTTTTCAAATGGAGGAAGATGGGCCTTCTCGGGGGAACCAAGATAGTGCTGATAATCATCAGGAATAAAAGATCTAGCAAGAGGGGTGGGAGTTGCAAACATCCCTGAGGACCCGGCTGGTGTTTGCTTCTCACAATCCTGAGGAGGCATTCGTGGAGAACGGGAGATGATTTCTTCGCTGGGTATGCCAGTCGATCCCGTTGCTTTTGCTTCATGCGATGGATCGGTTCTCTGCCTCGGTGCTGGCGTTGGCCATTTGCCCTCTTCCTTGTGGTCTTTAGGTTCTAGAGCAATGTCAATTGAAAAGGTTTTCAAGGGAGAACCTTCAACTCCAGATCCCCTTGGAAGAGAGGATTCCCTGACTAGGACCTTGGGATGGCAAGTCTTGGACGGACTCCTTCTGAGTTCATCATCGGAAGAGTCCCTGGATCGTGGAGACTGACATCTAGGACTGAGGGGCCTTTCATGAGATGGAGAAAACTCACTTTCATGGCTGAGTTTACTCGACTGCAATTTCCCCAAACTCTTGGTGACGAAGCCCTTTCCAATCATGGGTTCAGTGTGTGATACAACATGAGCATCTTCAGCCTCTTCGTCCAGGTCTGTGTGGGAGGAGTACACTTCCTCAGATTGGTCTGGACTAAAATGATCTGCACTGCTTGATGCCTCATTAACTTTTGAAACAATGATCTTTGGTACAGAGTAATCTTTATCCCAAAAGCACTTGAGATCTGTAATCTCCGTGGGCTTGTCTTCTGGTGGACTGGACTGGTCTTGAGAAGGAAGCAGCGGAGAACAAGTCTCACGACCAGTGGGGCTGTTTTCCTGAAAATCTTTAACCGATCCGGCTAGAGACTCATCTGTCTCGTCATTAACGAGAATGGGATGTGCTCGGTAAGTGCCATCTTGTTTAGGTACATCCATCCAGAGGTTACTACTTTTAGTCTCTTGAGGGAACGTCTCGTCGTCAGACTGGGCTGGTCCACAGAGCCGGGTCGATTCTGTCCCAGGCGGTAGATTCTCCACCATGGACCCTGTGCTATCATGGCTTGAGGCTTTGGCCGAGGTCTTCTTGGCGTTATCCTTCATAGCTTGGTCTCTGGTGGTAATCAGTTTTGGGCCACTTTCCCAGAAGGCCTTGAGGTTGGATAATTTCTTTGCCACGTCCTCTTTACTCTCCGTCAGTTCCTGTTGGGGATCTGAACCTGTGCCTACTGATGAGGTCACACCGTCTTCAATAACACTGTTCTGGATGGCTGTGAGCGGCAGGGATCTGACCTCTGTTGGCACTGGAGACTTCACTTCTTCATCGTCCCAAGCGGGGTTGATCTGATTGTCCAAAGGAACACAAATGGCTGCCGTTTGGGATATCTGGGGTTTAATTGAATTGTCAACTATCTCTTCCTCGTGGGAATCCTCTTCTTTAGTATTGTGGTCCTTGGCCTCTACTTTGTTAAATATCCAAAGCAACCTGCTTCTGGGCTTCGGTGAAGCGGTGTGCAATGGCTTCTTTGAGCCGTCATTGGTTGTTGGCGTGATATCTGAAGCAGCCTCAACAGGAGGCTGTGACATTATGGTGTCTCCTGCGCCCATTTTGAACCACTGTCTGGATTTGGCCTGGGAAGGAGCTTCCTCTTCAGTACCTTTCTCCAGGTAAGAAGCCTTACCTGCTTCCTGCTCAGTTGACAGAAGGATGGACACTTGGGGGAACCGGTCATGACAGTGCTCTGATAGATCTGCAAAAGAGGGGACATCATCAGTTGGATGAACAATTTAGGCAATTATTTCAAATAAAATAAATGAAGAGCAGATAAACATTAATATACTGTCAAATGAGTTGTGACAACAGTGTAATTAGTTCGGTCATAATCATTCTGACCCTTCAACTACCCTTTCATACCAATTATCTACTTAATTAATATTTAGATTAAATATTATATTAAGTATGGTACAAAATCTCTAAATAGAGACTCAATCCAACAGAGACATTTAAGATAGGTCTGCATTTGAATAAAATATCACAATTCATTTCACATTGATATATTAACGACACGATTCTACATGTCAATTAAATCAATTACAAACAATTCATAAAATCGCAGGCAAGCGGTATTGATAACTGTCTTTAGCACTTAGTCTGGCTTTTAAGTTAACGTTTAAGTTAACACTTTACCAGACTAAGTGATAACGTTTATCAAATAAATTAGTACATATGCAACAATCAGTGAAGCAATTAAGGAAGGTCTGTTAGAACATACATGACACAAATTAAAAGTCCCAATAATGGATTTTTTGCATGGCGATCCAGTAGGTGCACATACAAAACAGGTTAATCAAATAGTTCATGCAGAACATAAACAAAACAATCTGGTAAAAATGACATTTTTTGAGTTTCATGATTAGGTGATTAATTCAAGCTTAACGTATTTTGATATTTGTTGAGGGTTTTTGTTTTTCTAAACGTTGGTAGAATTGTAGTTGATTTGAAGTTGATTGGGCGGTGGATCGGTCTGAAGGAAACTCTTACCACCTGGGACCTGGTGCGGGCCAACATCTGGCTTTAGGACACTGATCTCTTTGGGGCACAGAGTCACCTGGTTCTGTCTAGGTGGAGGCCTTCTTTCACCCGCGTCGTTCTCCACCGACGGGGAACCCTGATCCGCATCCAGCAGACTGTGCTCCCAGGGCTCCTTCGCCCCCTGCTGGGGGACACCTTGGCCCGCCGCAGGGCAGAACCTCACCTGTTTCTCCAGGGCGTCCCTGCCTGCGGGGGGAACATCCTCAGCGGCAGAGTCCCGGTCTGGGGGACCCTGGGGGACCACGCGGGGGGGGGTGAGGGAGTCCTGGTGGGGCAGGACCTTGAGGATGCCCCTGGGGCTGGAGCAGGGAGCCTGACTAGCGCAATCCTGCGATGCGTGAAAGAGTGACGTCCTTTGGTATATGGGGAAGGGTGTGGATGTGTAAGTGGCCTCTTCTGGGATGGACTGGAGGGGCTCTGGGTTTAGGTTAGTAGCGCGAGATAGGGGAAACTCAGCCGGGGATAAAGGCTCTGAAACAAACGAAAAGGAAACCAAAAACCACATTATGATGAACAAAAAACTTAGACCTAACAACTGTTACTAACGACTGTAACTCAACAGGTGAGTTTCTTAAAAAAAACACAATCCTTAGGTACAAAGTCGACATTATATGGACTAATAAGGATTAATAAAGGTTCTAATAAAGGGTCGTTTTATGAGGTGAATATTGCAACAGAAATAACAGGATAAACAAGTAGCAACACAAACCAATACATTCTGTGTTTCAAATACAAACAGACGTTTTGTTTCCATGTCTCCTCAGAAAGAGAGAAGTCATGCAGGGGAGATTAGTGCCCAGGAATGCAGTTCTTCATAATCCCCCCGCTAATCTCGGCGCTCTATGTATTCAAATTTGCATTGACGGCAATCTCTGGGAAACTCTCACTACTGCTCACCCCTCTCTCACCGAGGACCTGATCTGAGGACCTGATCTGAGGACCTGCATGATAACACAGACTTGTGTACTACTACTAAACAAAATGCTGTCCAAAAAAAATGTTGAAGTTGAAATGTATTGTCGCTTTCAATTTACTTTTACTGGAATAGTAAGGGCTGAGATTAGCTAACGATGGACACCGAAACTGTCTGTATATCCCCAGACAGATGAAATACCAAGGAACAATTACGTAATGGTCAACAAACTCATTAAGCCGAGTTTGGATTTTTTTTAAAAAGAGAAAAAAACATTGAGAGGATATGGGAGGGGCGGGTGATGCATTTGTTAGAAATGAGGAGTCATACGCTTGTCAACCACCATGCAGTTACTGTCCATGCTAGCATGCTGTTAAATACTTCGCCACAGCAGCTGAGGAACCGCACACCTGGCATGGCATCGCTATATTACTTACACTCACACTGGTTCGCATAGAAATGCTCTGACCGTTTTGACTGTCAAGATGTCCGCTTTGCCGAAAACATAAAAGATAATAATAACATTTGTTACAATAGATCTGGACAAACGCTGCGACGCAAGCAGACGCACACCGTTGCTCTCCAAAAGAGCTCACCCTCATGACCCGCATGCTCTTCATCCAGCGGCGGCTCCTTGTCTTCACTGGATGTGCTTTCACTCCTTCCTGGGGGCCGGTTAGGAGCCAGCGTCTCGCTGTTGAATGGGTTCTGTCTCTGCTGCTGCGAGATGAGGATGACGACGTCAGAATAGAGGATAATAGTTAATTATTTTGATTTTTTTTTTGTTGATCTGTGTGTATTTGTACAGAAATTAAACGTCTACCTTGGTGGGGGACTGTAGATTAGATGTAGGCGCCTCGTGTGAGCTTTCATATGAACTCCAGTTTTCATCCCTTTAAGAATAGACAAAATACAAAAAAAACATGAATCAAAATACAATAATCATAATCGCTCTTTCTGCAGACATAGATAACCTATCATTGTTTTTAGGCCTCATTTAAATCAAAACGTTCAGGCCAACTGCATTATAATCACAAGTTGAGTTTTGGTCAAGGGTCCTTGGGGATCACATGACCCACACAACCACACAACCACACAACCAGAGCTGTCTTTTGTATTTTCAATGCACAGTAAGGAAGCAGTAAAGTACCAATCTGTCTGTCTGTCTGTCTGTCTGTCTGTTCCTCTTTTGCTCTCATGATCTGAAATGTTTCAGGCAAAGACTACTACTACTACCAATACCTGACACACACACACACACACACACACACACACACACGTGTGTATGTGCACACGTGTGTGTGTGTGTGTGTGTGTGTGTGTGCATATGTGTGTGTGTGTGCGTGCGTGACTAGGAGTATGTCCACTCCTCAAAGTCTGAGGAAAAAAACAAGAGCATGTGAGTGTGTGACCTTACAAGCGGATTACAGGCCTGGGCTCTCACAAGCGTATCGCTTCTCTCCTCTCTCACTACTGCGTGTAATCTGTGTTATGCGTAACGCAACCGGCACAACATGTGATGGCCTTCGCAAACAACATGAACACATCATATGCAGTTTGTTTGTTTGTGGGTTTTGCTGTCTCTCTGTTTTGTTTTGTGGTTGACAGTTGACGTTTGGTTCCATACTAGCACAATATATGTGTAATATATAAGTATTGGTACTTGATAACAAATATGTAGATAAATATGTTAATAATAAATGAACAATAAGTGCTCTTTAACAATGTCATAAAATGAGAATTAAATGTCAGCATCATTTGCTGCATCACTTTCATAAGTTGTGAATTTATTGATTTATTGAATAAAAAAAAAATGCATTAAACTTTCAATACCAGGTGGAGAGTGACAAATCTAATTGCGGGTTTGGAAATTAAAAAGGCAAAATGTGGTCTAGTATATCGAGTGTTTTCCGTGTCACACTCTCAGTATTCGACCGGGACAAAGTGTGACGGTGCAAACCTTCTCCACTCAGATCCTGTTAGACCCACATTTCATACGGCGGTGGGATTGATTCTGGATCATAAATAACAGCTTGGTGTTCGCTCCTCACTGGAGGGCCAGTTACTGAATTAAAATGGGAATCGGACCAAAAAAAAAAGTGTATTTTTGCACAGGAAGGAGAGGCATTACGTGAGAAGTCAGGGCTACCTACACACTACACTGCACTGTAATAACTATACAATCAGGCTTTTAGAGAACTAGCTCCTGCACTAATCCCATCATAACCTCATTTGCTGTGGATAATATGAAAGTGTGGAGTAATTGCGTTCATGGCTAGGCTTCATTATACAAAGTTTGCTTTTTTTTGGTCTTGTACGCCAGCATAACCGAACACGCCTGCATGCATGCAGCAATAACCGTCCCAGACGATCCCAATCCAATCCATCAACACATACTATATATATATATATATATATATATATATATATATATATATTAGTGGTGGGCATAGATTAATTTGTTTAATCTAGATTAATCTCACTGTAATCTTGGAATTAATCTAGATTAAAATGGCTAATTTCTGTCGAAGGCATTCATAATATGTGTGTGCTACCTAAATAATGACTAAAAGTAAGTCTGCGCGATCGTAACCCACCCTGGACCTCCAACCGACCCATATATATATATTTATATATATATGGGTTTGTTTTGTGAACCAGGCTGAGCTCAGGTCCGCGGCTCACCTGCGGTTGTCGGGGTCCTGATGGAAAAGGCCGCAGAGTTCAGGTGGGATGAACACTTCCTGGTTCCCGCTGGCTACAAAGCTCGGTTTCTCAGGCAGTATCTGTGACAGCTCCACTAGAACACATTACAAAACACACACCAAGCTCAGTCATGCTGTACAATGTGTCAATAATACGTTCGGCAAAAACAGAAAAGCCATTGTAATATTCCTTACATATTCCTGCATGCGTTTCATATTCCATAAATAAAACTCGAAAGTGATATTGACACAGATGTCTGTGTCTCAGTAATTACGGCGTGTAGCAACAGACAACCGATCCTTCAGGTACCTCCCAAACAATCAACAACACTTTCCAACATTTGCCAGCTACTCTAGTTGGGTGGAATGAGTACATTAGTGAGTACATTTTTGCACAAGAAAACACGATTAACAAATTGGCTCAATCTTTCACCTTATCATAAGGCTCAACTTTGTAATCCAAGCTCCTGCTAACACTCGTCTGCTACATGCTATACACACAGCATGCTAGCGTGCCACAGCTTGTTTCTATAGTTCACACAGCTTAGCGTGTTATCTTACTAAGTCATTTAGCAAATAGCATTCGAGTATTTTCTATTTGGTGAGCGCCTCTTTATATACTTCACTGCACTTCCACATAAAACATCCTGCAAGTCCTTCGAATGCTTAAATATTTACTTTCACAAAGACAGCAAACACACACCCGTCTCCTTTTAAACACACGCTTAGACATGCCCAACAAGGTGTGTGGTGTGTGTTTATGTGTGTGGTGTGTGTGTGTGCGTGTGCGCGCGTGTGTGTGGTGTGTGTGTGTGTTTATGTGGCTCTGTCTGTCTGTCTGTCTGTCTGTCTGTCTGTCTGTCTGTCTGTCTGTCTGTCTGTCTGTCTGTCTGTCTGTCTGTCTGTCTGTCTGTCTGTCTGTCTGTCTGTGTGTGTGTGTGTGTGTGTGTGTGTGTGTGTGTGTGTGTGTGCGTGTGTGCGTGTGTGCGTGTGTGTGTGTGTGTGTGTGTGCGTGTGTGTGCGTGTGTGTGCGCAGGCGAGGATCCTCACGCAGGGTCAGAGGTCGGTGTTTGGGCCTTATGGAGGCCCGGATGATGTCACAGCCGTGGATCCGGTCCTGGTGGCGCAGGGACTTGGTCTCGTAGAACCAGTCCCCGCTCAGGTACTTCAGCAGGCGCCTGTCGTTCCCCGACCGCTGGAGGTTCCTGGGGACCAAGAGGGAAGCGTGACGCAGGTGGACACGTTTAAGTGGACGCGTTTGGGTGGACACGTTTAGGTGGACGTGTTTGGGTGGACACGTTTGGGTGGACACGTTTGGGTGGACACGTTTGGGTGGACACGTGTAGGTGGACACGTTTAGGTGGACGTTTAGGTGGACACGTTTAGGTGGACACGTTTAGGTGGACACGTTTAGGTGGACACGTTTGGGTGGACACGTTTAAGTGGACGCGTTTGGGGGGACACGTTTAGGTGGATACGTTTAGGTGGACACGTTTAGGTGGACACGTTTAGGTGGACGTTTAGGTGGACACGTTTAGGTGGACGCGTTTAGGTGGACGCGTTTAGGTGGACACTTTTAGGTGGACACGTGTAGGTGGACGCGTTTGGGTGGACTCGTTTGGGTGGACACGTTTAGGTGGACACGTTTAGGTGGACGCGTTTAGGTGGACGCGTTTAGGTGGACGCGTTTAGGTGGACACGTTTAAGTGGACACGTTTAGGTGGACACTTTTAGGTGGACACGTTTAAGTGGACACGTTTAAGTGGACACGTTTAGGTGGACACGTTTAGGTGGACACTTTTAGGTGGACACGTTTAGGTGGACACATTTGGGTGGACACGTTTAGGTGGACACATTTAAGTGGACACGTTTAGGTGGACACGTTTAGGTGGACACGTTTAGGTGGACACGTTTAAGTGGACACGTTTAGGTGGACACTTTTAGGTGGACACGTTTGGGTGGACACGTTTAGGTGGACACGTTTGGGTGGACACGTGTAGGTGGACACGTTTAGGTGGACGTTTGGTTGGACACGTTTAGGTGGACAAGTTTAAGTGGACACGTGTAGGTGGACACTTTTAGGTGGACACGTTTAAGTGGACACGTTTGGGTGGACACTTTTAGGTGCACACTTTTAGGTGGACACGTTTAGGTGGACAAGTTTAAGTGGACACGTTTAGGTGGACGTTTAGGTGGACACATTTAGGTGGACAAGTTTAGGTGGACACGTTTAGGTGGACGCGTTTGGGTGGACGCGTTTGGGTGGACACGTTTAGGTGGACACTTTTAGGTGGACAATTTTAGGTGGACACGTTTGGGTGGACACTTTTAGGTGGACGCGTTTGGGTGGACGTGTGTGGGTGGACGTGTTTGGGTGGACAGGTTTGGGTGGACACTTTTAGGTGGACACGTTTAGGTGGACGTTTAGGTGGACACGTTTAGGTGGACGTTTAGGTGGACACGTTTAGGTGGACACTTTTAGGTGGACACGTTTAGGTGGACACGTTTAGGTGGACACGTTTAGGTGGACAAGTTTAGGTGGACGTTTAGGTGGACACGTTTAGGTGGACACGTTTAGGTGGACACGTGTAGGTGGACACGTGTAGGTGGACACTTTTAGGTGGACACGTTTTGGTGGACACGTTTAGGTGGACAGGTTTAGGTGGACACATTTAGGTGGACACTTTTAGGTGGACACGTGTAGGTGGACACGTTTAGGTGGACAGGTTTAGGTGGACACATTTAGGTGGACACTTTTAGGTGGACACGTTTTGGTGGACACGTTTAGGTGGACACGTTTGGGTGGACACGTTTAGGTGGACACTTTTAGGTGGACACGTTTAGGTGGACACGTTTAGGTGTACACTTTTAGGTGGACAAGTTTAGGTGGACACGTGTAGGTGGACACTTTTAGGTGGACACGTTTAGGTGGACGTTTAGGTGGACGCGTTTAGGTGGACGCGTTTAGGTGGACACGTTTGGGTGGACACGTTTGGGTGGACACGTTTGGGTGGACACTTTTAGGTGGACACGTTTAGGTGGACACGTTTAAGTGGACACGTTTAGGTGGACACGTTTAGGTGGACACGTTTAGGTGGACACATTTAGGTGGACACATTTGGGTGGACACGTTTAGGTGGACACGTTTAGGTGGACACATTTGGGTGGACACGTTTAGGTGGACACGTTTAGGTGGACACATTTGGGTGGACACGTTTAGGTGGACACGTTTAGGTGGACACGTTTAGGTGGACACATTTGGGTGGACACGTTTAGGTGGACACGTTTAGGTGGACACATTTGGGTGGACACGTTTAGGTGGACACGTTTAGGTGGACACATTTGGGTGGACACGTTTAGGTGGACACGTTTGGGTGGACACGTGTAGGTGGACACGTTTGGGTGGACACGTTTAGGTGGACACGTGTAGGTGGACACGTTTGGGTGGACACTTTTAGGTGGACGCGTTTGGGTGGACGCGTGTGGGTGGACGTGTTTGGGTGGACAGGTTTGGGTGGACACGTTTAGGTGGACACGTTTGGGTGGACACGTTTAGGTGGACACGTTTAGGTGGACACGTGTAGGTGGACACTTTTAGGTGGACACGTTTAGGTGGACACGTTTGGGTGGACACGTTTAGGTGGACATGTTTAGGTGGACGTTTGGGTGGACACGTTTAGGTGGACACGTTTGGGTGGACACGTTTAGGTGGACACTTTTAGGTGGACACGTGTAGGTGGACAGGTTTAGGTGGACACATTTAGGTGGACACTTTTAGGTGGACACGTGTAGGTGGACGCGTTTAGGTGGACACGTTTGGGTGGACACGTTTAGGTGGACACTTTTAGGTGGACACGTGTAGGTGGACAGGTTTAGGTGGACACATTTAGGTGGACACTTTTAGGTGGACACGTGTAGGTGGACAGGTTTAGGTGGACACATTTAGGTGGACACTTTTAGGTGGACACGTGTAGGTGGACGCGTTTAGGTGGACACGTTTGGGTGGACACGTTTAGGTGGACACTTTTAGGTGGACACGTTTAGGTGGACACGTTTGGGTGGACACATTTAGGTGGACACGTTTAGGTGGACACGTGTAGGTGGACACGTTTAGGTGGACACGTTTAGGTGGACACGTTTAGGTGGACACTTTTAGGTGGACACGTTTAGGTGGACACGTTTAGGTGGACAAGTTTAGGTGGACACGTTTAGGTGGACACGTTTAGGTGGACACGTTTGGGTGGACACGTTTGGGTGGACACGTTTGGGTGGACACGTTTAGGTGGACACGTTTGGGTGGACACGTTTGGGTGGACACGTTTTGGTGGACACGTTTAAGTGGACACGTTTAGGTGGACACGTTTGGGTGGACAGGTTTAAGTGGACGCGTTTGGGTGGACACTTTTAGGTGGACACGTTTGGGTGGACACGTTTGGGGTGGACACGTTTGGGTGGACACTTTTAGGTGGACACGTTTAGGTGGACAAGTTTAGGTGGACACTTTTAGGTGGACACGTGTAGGTGGACACGTGTAGGTGGACACGTGTAGGTGGACACTTTTAGGTGGACACGTTTGGGTGGACACTTTTAGGTGGACACGTTTAGGTGGACACGTTTAAGTGGACACGTTTAGGTGGACACGTTTGGGTGGACACGTTTAAGTGGACACGTTTAGATGGACACTTTTAGGTGGACACGTTTAGGTGGACACTTTTGGGTGGACACGTTTAGGTGGACACGTTTAGGTGGACACGTTTAGGTGGACACGTTTGGGTGGACACGTTTAGGTGCACACTTTTAGGTGGACACGTTTAGGTGGACACGTGTAGGTGGACACTTTTGGTGGACACGTTTAGGTGGACACGTTTAGGTGGACACGTTTAGGTGGACACGTTTAGGTGGACAGGTTTAGGTGGACACGTTTAGGTGGACAAGTTTAGGTGGAAACGTTTAAGTGGACACGTTTAGGTGGACGCGTTTAGGTGGACACGTTTAAGTGGACACGTTTAGGTGGACAAGTTTAGGTGGAAACGTTTAGGTGGACACATTTAGGTGGACACGTTTAGGTGGACAAGTTTAGGTGGAAACGTTTAGGTGGACACATTTAGGTGGACACGTTTAGGTGGACACGTTTAAGTGGACACACGTTTAGATGGACACTTTTAGGTGGACACGTTTGGGTGTCTTCCCATGATCATGCCTTCATTCAATCAAATACTTTGCCATCAAGAAGTGTCCTAAAAGAATATTATTCTTCATCACACACACACACACACACACACACACACACACACACACACACACACACACACACACACACACACACACACACACACACACACACACACACACACACACACACCACACACACACACACCTGTTTTTCACGTTCAGCAACATTATTGGGCCTTATTTCTTTTTTTAAACCAACTCCATAACAGGGTACATTCATTGACAGGAAGCGGATGCCTACAGGAAGTGATGATGTGGTTACATAACACACAGTTAATAGAGGCTAGATGATTACCTGATTATGTGAGCATGTGAGTATGTGATAGATAACATCTACGCACGCTGCCGAAATGTAATCCAGGGACGCGGTGCAGCAGAACCGGAAAGAACCAGAAGAGGCTCAGGCCCAAGCGCTGGTCCGGTGACTTTGTAAATTTTTTGCTGAATCAGCGTGCCGCCACTTGGGACGGCGGCGAGGAAAACAGCGCGTGATTTGGTGTTAATTGCATGTCACATAAAACACGCAGCGAGGGGGGGGGGGGGGGGGGGGGGGGGGGGGGGGGGGGGACTCAGCGGCTGTCTGAAGGCTTTGAGGACCGGGACCCGACCTGTGAGGCTCTGACCCGGCGCCTGGGGAGTGTTGGTTCAGTCTGAATAAGAGGGGTCGATCCGGGCCTCGATTCTGATTGGCTCGAAGCAGTTGGAAAACACTCACACATAGAAACACACACCTGTGACGGTATGACTGCGCCTGCATGCTACAGCATGCATGCTACAGCCTGCATGCTACAGCCTGCATGCTAAAACCTGCATGCTACAGCCTGCATGCTACAGCCTGCATGCTACAGCCTGCATGCTAAACACAGCCTGCATGCTACAGCCTGCATGCTACAGCCTGCATGCTAAACACAGCCTGCATGCTACAGCCTGCATGCTACAGCC
>JAOPHQ010000794.1:0-16384 GCA_030340625.1 Merluccius polli
TAAATGATTTATTTAGTCGGTGCGCACGCCATTTTTTTACCTGTAGTGGCTTTTTCAGCACACCGCTGGTTTGCTGAAGACATTATCTTTTTCATTGTGTTTATTTTTCCGTAGCCTTACACTTGACTCCTGAGTCCCAAATCAACGACAACCACAGTTCAAGTTGTTTTACAGTACATCAATTGTTTACATGGCTTTTCAGTCCATACCTTAATCTAACAATGTATGCATTTCAGTATTACTGTACGAATTTAAATAACTATTTCAACATGTCTCAGTCTGACGATTCTAGTGTGAGCTGCTACTGTAGATCTTTCTCTAATAAAATGCCAATATAATAGCAGAACGTTGCCTCATCGTAATTTAATAATAATAATTATAACACACATGCACGTCTGAACACACAAGCATGCGGTAATGCACACAAACTTAAACCTTAAGCACCCTTACTTTATTGTCAAGCCATTTTTATAGCTTTTCCTTGTTGCTATAGCAACTGCGATCCTTGGTGTAAAAGTCTCTCTGAAGCTGAGTTCTCTGACAAACTATTTCCTTTTTTTGTTTTTTTATTTTCATGAAAAAGTAAAAAGTAAAAATTGGCTTCAACCCTCTCTCTTGTCACCATTTGGGCGGGAAATTACCTCGAAGTAGAGCAGGTTGTCTGACAAATCAGGAGTTGTCTGTTCGGCTTCTCCTGAGTAAAGTGTCTGGCTTGAGCAAGATACTTGACCCCTGACCTCCCTTAACGAAGTGGTTGTTGCCTTGACCACCATTGGTATGTGTGTGTGTGTGTGTGTGTGTGTGTGATTTAATGTGAGACATTAACCAGGTAGCGCTTTGGTGTGCACTTTGACTGTAGCGGCTAGAACAATACAAACACAAATGTTGCCCGGATTTAGCAGTTCCTGGGCTTTGCGGTTGTTCATATCTGCTCTATCTGGCTGTGGCACGGGGTTAGCTTAGCCATAGCCACCGGGCGGGAGACACGCATGCAACGTGACCCAAATACACAGCGGAGGCAAACGACACGCATGCTGCACTCACAGTGGCTGGCTGCTGGTGCTGACTGTCATTCTTATTGTTTGTATTTGTGTGGGAGACGTTGCTCCGAGTGCTCGGCGATGGGAGAGCTGGATAATAAAACGGTGACATATTGAGAGCGTGAGAGAGCCAGGGAAGATGCACATCACTGGCTGAGGCCCAGCTGTGGCTTTTTGGCCTCAGCCTTGTTGATATGCATTGCTTCCTTTAATCATGCAGACTAAGTGTGTGTGTGTGTGTGTGTGTGTGTGTGTGTGTGTGTGTGTGTGTGTGTGTGTGTGTGTGTGTGCGCGTGTGCGTGTGTGTGTGTGTGTAAGTGATTTGCTTTGTGATATCCAGGAAAGTAGGGCGAGTAGGATTTTTGGAAATCCCTTCTCCTCTGCATATCGTGACCCGGGTCACATTGCTCTGCTTTGTTCCGATCAATCGGCCGGGCATTCAAACAGAGACCGTCTCTGCAGAGGCTGTTTATGGTCCCTGATATTATTTTTAGAAAGTCACACACTGGTTAAGGCTTCTCCACACAATCATATCTCCTCCTCCTCCTACTTTCTCTGAACGCATGCGAACCGGCATGGTCTCAAGGAAAATTTGGCTGTGACTTGCGACTTGAATCCAAGCTTGTTCCTACCGATCCCGACACACGTGGCGCTCCATAGCTTATGCTGATCTATGTGGTCGTTTATCAGCCACTTTTATCCAAGTCTTCTGACAGCTAATGAGGTCATTACTACCACCCAACTGCTAGACTACCCCACACACACACACACACGCGCACACATACATGCACAAAGACCTGCACCCGCAATCACACACACACACACGCACACACTGTGTTGGAAGGGGGAGGGGTGTAACCATGCTACCTGACACATGGCATTGTGTGTGTGTGTGTGTGGTGTGTGTGTGTGTGTGTGTGTGTGTGTGTGTGTGAGTGTGTGTGTGTGTAACAAATGTCTTAGTATTTTCTTCCGTCTGTCTGTCCTGCCGCTGCAGCCCCTCCTGGATGCCTTGGCGGAGCTGCCTGAGTGGTACGGGGTCAAAGCCATGCAGGCCAACTGGATTGGGGACTGCACCGGGTGCTACTTTGATTTCCACCTCAAGGTAAGCCCCCCCCCCAAACCGCCCCCCCCCCCCCCCCCTTCACCATCCAATCCATCCTCCAATCCGTTTCCTTCTCCTCGCGTTCTGCTTCCATTCCATTCCCCCGGCGCTCCCCCCTCCGCCATCTTAATCCTTAAACCTTCTGCCTCTCCCTCGCCTCTCATTTTCCCGCTCGCTTCTACGCCCTCCTCTCCTCTCCTTCCCTCCTCTCCTTCCCTCCTTTTCCTCTTTTTTTTGGATTGATTTCCCTTCTTCGTTTTCAATTTCTCTGCTCCTGTTATTTCTTTTCCTGCCCACCGATGCTCTTCACCCTGACTAAGCGTTTACATTTCCGCGCGGCGGCCGCCAGCGAGCTGCGATTTACCTAAACAAAACATCAGCGTGCATTAGTTTCAGACTGGACTGTTTCTCAGGCGCGTTTGGAGGTATCGACACTTCTAGTGGAGATGATTATCCTCATTGTACAGCACCCCTCGAAAGGGAAGAGGCACTTTGATTCACTCTCCGGGAGAGTGGATGAAGAGAGCGAGCTAACGATAAAAATAAATGTATAAAGAGAGAGAGAGAGGTATTGAGAGGTTGAGAGAGTGAGAGGGAGAGAGAGATAGAGTGAGAGAGAAAGAGAGGGAGAGAGAGAGAGAGAGACTAAAGGTCTATATGTGCATGAGGCCTGGCGTCTCATCCATCAGGAAGGTAATTAAAGCGCAGGCCAGGCTCATTTAGTTGACGGGGGGGGGGGAGGGGGGGGGGGGGGGGGTGAAGAATGTGTGATATTACATCTACATATTAGAAGAGGTCCCTGTCCCTGGGGGGAGGCGCTGGCACATGACCCCGCTCTATATTAAATTAACCCTTACTGTTAACCTGCCCCCCATTTAAATAAACATTCATTACTTAAGCCAAAACAATTTCCTGTCATGTTCAGAAAGTCCCCCTCTTGTTGTGGACGACACTTTGCGGACAATGCAAGGATTTCTTGCCTCTATATATTATATATAGATATCTATATCTATAGATCTATATCTATATCATATATAGATATATATATATAGTATTTTCCTGTGTTTCCCCCTCAATAACAACAGCATGTATGCAACTCTTGTGTTGTCTGCCATCTTGGGCTATACCTGACAGGCAAACAGGCAACTCCTCAGTGTCTCCTGTGAGGTATGCCCCCCCCCCCCCCCCCCACCCTCATCCTCCAAGGCGATTCAGATGGTTTCATCTTAACCAAACGGCAGCCTGCACTCCCCCCCCCTCCCCCCGCCGTCAAGCGCGGCAAAACAGTCTCCTGAAGGCCCTCACTCTCTCTGCTCTCTCCCCCCCCAGGTGAGGGGTGAGGAGACGGGCGAGACGCTGGCGGCCTACACCCCGTCCCCGGAGGCCGTCTACGGCGCTGCCTACCTGGCGGTCCTCCCGTCCCACCGGCTGCTCCATGGCAGCAGCCCCGTCCGCCCGGCCCTGGAGGAAGCCTTCCAGCCTGGCTTGGGTAAGCTCCGACCCTCCTCCTCCTCCTCCTCCTCCTCCTCCTCCTCCCCCTCCTCCTCCTCCTCCTCCTCCTCCTCCTCCTGTCAGGTCCGGTCTGTGGACGTCTTGTCAGCTTATTGTTCTTTATTTATTGTTTGGATTTATTTCTTCTCCGTTTGGCTCCTGGGATTATTTCACGTTTTTTTTTGCGAGCCTAAGATGGTGATGGCGTATGTTTTTCTAACTGGCGGTGTGCATATATGTATATACGCTAACGCAGCTCCTGCTGTTTTGTATGCGTATGCCCTCAAGGAGCGCGCGCGCGTGTGCGCGTGTGTGCGTGTGTGTGTGTGTGTGTGTGTGTGCGTGTGCGTGTGCGTGTGTGTGTGTGTGTGTTTGTGTGTAGGGGAGACGGCAGGGGGTTTAATTGGGATACCCTGTGGCGTCCCCATTTCCCCTGGGGGGTGATTGTTGATGATGTTAATGATGCTCTCCTCCTGCTCTCCTCCGGCTCCCCTCCTCCTGCTCTCTACTTCTCGTGCTCTCTGCTCCTCCCGCTCTCCTCCTCCCGCTCTCTCCTCCTCCCGCTCTCTCCTCCTCCTGCTCTCTACTTCTTGTGCTCTCTGCTCCTCCTGCTCTCTCCTCCTGTTCTCCCCTCCTCCTGCTCTCTACTTCTCGTGCTCTCTGCTCCTCCTGCTCTCTACTTCTCGTGCTCTCTGCTCCTCCTGCTCTCTCCTCCTGTTCTCCCCTCCTCCTACTCTCTCCTCCTGATCTCCTCCTGCTTTCTCCTCCTCCTGCTCCCTCCTCCTGTTCTCCTCCTGCTCTCTCCTACTACTTTCTCATCCTACTCTCTCCTCCTACTCTCTCCTCCTGCTCTCTCCTCCTACTCTCTCCTTCTGCTCTCTCCTCCTACTCCTCTCTCCTCCTGCTCTGTTCTCCTCCTCTTCTCCTCTTTCAGACTCCCTGACAGAGGTCACCGCTCGCTGCCTGTTAACTGGACAGGAAGTGCCTCTGGTCATCTCGCGCAAGCAAGCGTTTGACGGCCATCTGGATACTGTGATTGGTAAGTGACACGTCGTCTGTCTCTCCATCTCTCCATCTACAATGTGTGTGTGTGTGTGTGTGTGTGTGTGTGTGTGTGTGTGTGCTTTTGTTAGTGTGTGTGTGTGTCTCATAGAGAGCGTGTAGGTGGTAGCTAAGCAGGCTGTCAACAGTTTCTCACACAGCATCACACACAGCATGTTCACCAGGGAGAGGTTTCTGAGCACAATCAGTCGATCTTTCATCTACATTTCAGATGTGTGTGTGTATCTGTGTGTGTGTGTGTGTGTGTGTGTGTGTGTGTGTGTTACCGCGGATTCTGTGTATTTCAGGTATCCCAGACAGCAATGAGGAGGACTTGTCTGTGGCCACCGCTCTCGGCGTGAAGTGGAGCGCCGTTCTGCAACGTCACGCAGAGGGAGCGCACACTCTGGTGAACTCTGCTGAGGTACGGCGCTGGAAACGCCTCTCGCCACTCTCGTCAGAGTGAACCCCCTCAGTAGACACTTTCACTAATATTATCATCCTCATATCATTATCATCATAACGTGTGCATAATGTGCTCATTTCTATCGCTTATTTTTGCGTTTTATACTAGTATCATAATGTGCACAGCTTATCTTTGTTGTTTCCTGTATTGTGCTACTTGCTAACAGTACTACACTGCGTGTCTCCGCCCCTTGGGGACAAATAAAGTGTTGAGTGTCATGATTGATGGATGACCGCAGGCGGACACATCCCAACACCTGCTTGCCTCCCCGTTCACAGTTCACAGGCCTCACCAGAGAGCAGGCGTTTGACTCCGTTACCCAGAAGGCCAGAGACCACAAAGTAGGCGGACACCTCACCAGCGACAAGCTGAGGGATTGGCTGATATCGAGGCAGCGCTACTGGGGCACGCCCATCCCCATGGTGCATTGCGCTTCCTGCGGCCCGGTGGCGGTGCCGGAGGAGGAGCTCCCGGTGGTCCTGCCCAAGCTGCCCTCTCTGACGGGGACCGGGGGGGTGTCCCCTCTGGAGGCCGCCCACGACTGGCTGCACTGTACCTGTCCCAGGTGAGGCCGAAGCCCGGGGTTGAACATAATTAGCGGTACGACGTATTTATGTATCCATTGCGACAGAAGCGGCGTCGTGCTGGTGTTGGGGGGAGAAATATTTGTGTCCCTTCTGAAGTGAATCGTGGGTCTTTGTGTGAGCGCAGTGGAGGCCATCGCCTGCTGATGCGTTTGTTTAGCAACCCGGAGGACCAGGTGCGGGTCTACACCTGCACGCCTGCAGCCCCGACAACAACCATGCACACATGAAAAACAAGGTCAACAGAAAAGAAGCCAACGAACCACAAAAAAAAAAAGCGAACAGCAAAAAACATCGGTACAATGGATGCGGAGTCGAATGACACTAAACAAATAGGTTTTTCTTGACAGAACGTAAGCAGCGGCGGGAAAAGGACGCAGGGGGTTTGATTCGTATCATCCATAACGTAAACCTCGCCATGTGAAAGGCTCCTTCAATCTCGTCCTCGGCTACGCTTCATGCAGGCTGCAGAGCGTGAGGCAGATAAGGATTCTGTGCGGAGACGGCTCTAGATGCCAAGTCCTCACTCACTAGGCTCTACACACCCTCCTCTTCTTCTTCCTCCTCCTTCTCCTCCTCCTCCTCCTCCTCCTCATCCTCCTACATGTCCCACGGGGACGATTGTGCGAGAGAAATGACACATTTTATCCCAAATAACACGCAGTAATTATTGGCAGCGTCGGACGATGTACAACTGTGACTCTAGTGATGAAGCATTTGTCGTGACAGGGGGGCGGGGCTAACGTGATGAGTGACAGCCGTGGGATCCGGGGGGGAAAGCAATGCATGATTGCACATGCACGTATGTGCACACACGCACAAGGGCTGGGCAAAATATCGATATGATGTCGATATTGTGTTATGAGATTTTGGATATCGTGATATGGCATAAGTGTTTGAAACTTTAGGCCGCATTACATTAAAGTGATGGAAATAGAGACATTACTTTTATACAGACTATTTATTTATTGAATTACCAGAAAACATGCTATATCTTGATGTACATCGTTATCGAGATATTAAATGAACTATATCGGGGTAGAAGATGTTGGCCATACCACCCACCCCTAACACACACACACACACACACACACACGCAGCATGTATGTGAAATTCAAGGTACACACGTGGGGGTTAGGCGGGTAGTTGTGAGTCATCCACCAGAGTGTGTGGCACACCAGTTACCACATTAGCGCGAGAGCGTGCGAGCGCGTTAGCGTTTCCCTTTTGCGCCGCCCGACGCGGGGAAAAGCCTCTCTAAATAAGGTTAATCAAGCCGCGCCGGCGTGCGGATTGAATACAATGGGGCACTCAAACGACGCAAACGACACAAGCTGCTCTCCTTCCACCCGTCAGCCCGAGACGGATGGCTGTGTCGACGAGGACACACTTATCTTCTGCATCCTACACACACGTGCACGCACACGCACACACACACACACACACACACACACACACACACACACACACAAACAAACACCCCCTCCCAGGGCCGGCTTGTAAGCATGTGGAAGTGTGTTCCCGGCGCTTGTCTACCGTGTCCAATTAAAGTTTAGAGTGGTGCTTGGTGGTGGTGGTGGTGGTGGTGGTGGGGGGGGTGGGGGGTCTGATGAGAGCTGGAGGGTCGCTGATGGCGTCTTATCTCTGTCCTTGAGGAAGTCATTTCCTGCACGCCAATCTGTTCTCAACTCCACCGTCGCGGAGAAGGAAGAAAAAAAAAAAGAAAAGAGCGTAAATTGGCCTGCCAAGTGAAACGCAGGCCGAGATCGCGGCGAAAGCTGCGAGGGCGTTGTGCGCCTGCGTGTGTGTGTTTGTGTGTGTGTGTGTGTGGTCGCTGCGACACGTGTTACCAAGGGTTATCCCGGGGGCGTGTCACTGATGCAACAGATGCGTCGTCTATTGTCCTGTGATGTTTCTTCTGCTGCCACATGTGCTTCGAGTCACACACACGCACACACACATGCACACCATCACTTGGCCACAGCCACCCACGCAGAAGGTTTAAGAGTTAGGCTTACAAGCATGAACACAGACACACACACACACACAGAAACAAACACACGAAAATACACACACCACACACAAACACACACACACACACACACACACACACAAATACACACACAGCAAACGGGTCTTTATCTAGGTAAGATAATTTAGTGCAAAACGTCTCCCGAGCCGTTTCCTTCTGGGCTCTGAGATCAGACCTCAACAACTACAAACTAACTTTCAGTCACATGCAGCGATGCTGCTGCTGCTGCCGTCTGATTGGCCGTGCGCGGCCACAGCAGATCTGTAACCCGCGGAGACGAGGCAACGCCGCGTGTCTTTTTTTCCTTTTTTTTTGTAGCAATGCTTCCGATTTTATTGCTCCCTCTTTGTGTTTGCGATGTGGGCTTTGTTATAACGCCGGGATCTCATCTCATGAAATAACACCTGGCTCTCACATATTAACCCTGCAACACCTATCCTATTGTTGCTAGGCAACCCCCCCCCCGCGCTTACCTCATCCTCTCAGACCTGTAATAGGTGGCATAGTGGGTGGGTGAGGGTGGACGGGAGGGGTAATGAGGAGGGGGTGGGGGTGTGGGGGAGGGTAGGGTAGGGGGGGGTTGGGTTGGGCCGGGGCTGACCTCACAGTGTGATCTGTGTGGAGGGGAGTGGGAGGGTAGCCAAGATGAAAGATCTCCACCATGAGATGGATCTGTTAGCGTGAGCGGTAGAAAAATGGTGAACGGCTGCCAAATGGACAGACTGACTGAATGGTGAACAAACAAACAGGCGGGCGGATAGATGTACCGCACAGACATGGAGGGGAGGGAAGACTCGCAGCCAATCCGACTGTGTATCAGACGGGCCGGTGGCCACTGGCCGGATATAGACGAGCAGACTGCAGACTGACAGACAGGCAGGAGATATGTGTGTATCCCCCCCCCCCCCCCCCCCCCCCCCCCCCCGAGTCCTGAAAGAAAGACGGCCCGGTCGGTTGCGCTCTGAGGAGCATCCCTCTCGGATGATTTTCTGGGACACGGGTAGTCGGATATTAACCCGAATATTTACGCAAATATCATCACATAAGTATTTCCTCTGCCTCTCTCCTTTTCTACACGCGTCCTTCTACTCGGCCTCCGAAACGGGAAACGGCGTCGCTGGCGTATTCGCCTCCCTGTGCCGTTTGGTTTTTCAAAAAGGAGAGAGAGAGCTAAATAAAGGGCGAACGGGCCGGCGGATCCAACACAAACACACGCAAGCGTACATAAGCTTGTGCCGCATGACGCCTGCCAGTCCCTGTTGGTACAGCCTGTTCGCTGGGGTCCAGGAACACGGCAACCTGGCACTGGCTGGCCCTCTCCGCTGGGAGGTTAACCCCCCACAGCCAGATGGAGCCTGGCATGCACACACACACACACACACACACACACACACACACACACACACACACACACACACACACACACACACACATATGTAAGTACACACCCGCTGAAACACCACACACACACACACACACACACACACACACGTAAGTACTCACCCGCTGAAACACCACACACACACACACACACACACACACACACACACACACACACACACACACACACACACACACACACACATACAGTACATAGACAGGGACACACATCCGGCTCAAGGACCTTTGGTACACACACACACACACACATGCATGGGCTAGAATTGCAAAAAGGCGAAATAATAGGTCACTTCTCTGGGGGCATACAAGCAGGAATAGTTCAGCATTTGATCATTTTTGCATTTTTAACTCGGGCATTGATTTTTTTCTTTTCCCTGTCTGACTTTTGTGTGCCTCTCACTTTTGCTCTCTCTCTCTCTCTCTCTCTCTGTCTGTCTGTCTGTCTGTCTGTCTGTCTGTCTGTCTGTCTGTCTGTCTGTCTGTCTGTCTGTCTGTCTGTCTGTCTGTCTGTCTGGTTTTTCATTTCAAGATGTAAGCGTCCGGCCCGGAGAGAGACGGACACCATGGACACCTTCGTGGACTCGGCCTGGTATTATTTCAGATACACAGACCCTCACAACACAGAGAGGTACGAAGACTGGCTCCTCCCTCTTCTCGAAATATCACGCAGATAGCATCTCGCTGAATTTTCAACAGTCCCTGGAATAAATAAATACATCAATACATAAATAAATACATCAATACATAAATAATCATGTGCTCCTGGTTAAAGGCCGCCACAGAGCTCGCCTCACGAGACAAGAGGTGAAAGAATATTTTCTCCTCCCTTTATCTCTCTTTTGTCCTGTTCTGTTTGATTGAAATGAAGTGAATCACATTTTTATCAAATTACTTTGAGAGAATTTTAAGCTTGACAAGAGGGAAATATTATTTTCTCCTCCCTTTATCTCCCATTTGTCCTGTTCTTTTTGATTTAAATGAAGTGAATCACATATTTATTGCATTACTTTGAGAGAATTTGAAAATGGACGAGGGAAACGTTATACTGTATTCTCCTCCCTTTATCTCTCCTTTGGCCTGTTCTGTTTGATTTAAATCAAGTGAATCACATTTTTATCGCATTACTGTTGAGAGAATTTGAAAATTGAGCTGATCAAAAAGTCAGTTGAGGTGCCTCAGCACCGGCAGGCTAAGCTGTTATTTCTGATATTAAAAATTGACTTTTCTTCTTTTTTTTTTTGGGGTCCATTTAATCGGAACACTGACTCATCCAATAGCCCCTCCCATATGATCACACATATTTGGATGACCACATCGCACACATGCACACACACACACACACACACACACACACACACACACACACACACACACACACACACACACACACACACACACACACACACACACACACACACACACACTCTTACTTTTTCACATCTACTTATTGTACTTGTTTCAACCATGCTTTTTCTTTCCTCCAACAAATGCACAATACCTTCATGCGCACATTTTGGCTTTCTCTCTCATTCTCTCTGTTGCACATGCACATCCGTGCACGCACACACACACACACACACACACACACACACACACACACAGGTGTTTGTGGCCAGTTGGTGATTGTAAAGTCGTGGCCGACACCCACTGGGTCAGTGGCGATAACCTGAGCTTGACAAAAGAGATTAATTTCCCAGTGGCCTGACCTCACCGTAAAGCTGCTCTAAGCATCCCCCCCCCCCCCCACACACACACACACACACACACACACACACACACACACCCATACACACTTAGTGGGACAGATTATAGCACAACAGAGAAAGCTATTACGCTGTTTGTGCTTCCAGTTGACCTGCTGAGCTGTGTGTGTGTGTGTGTGTGTGTGTGTGTGTGTGTGTGTGTGTGTGTGTGTGTGTGTGTGTGTGTGTGTGTGTGTGTGTGTGTGTGTGTGTGTGTGTGTGTGTGTGTGTGTGTGTGTGTGTGTGTGTGTGTGTGTGTGTGTGTTTTGGTGGCTTGTATTTGAGAGAGAGATTGAGGCGGGATGGTGGTGAACAAATAAGATAATATGGTCATTTGCATACATTACATAATACACTTTTTACATTGCTTATTATTCATGGCTCTGACAATATTCTAGATAGAGTATTGTATTGAATTGAATTGAAGTAATCAGGAAGCCTCTGCCCCCTAGTGGCAATATTTATGATGAGGATAATTTTCGATTTGTCATTTATGATTATTTACTTCAACAACAACAACAACTCCAGACGGATGTCTAAAAGCTAGAGGGCGTCTCTGAAACTTTTGCATGTTGACGTGATTTTGCGGACTGACTGACTGTTTCTTTCTTTGGGGGCAGGCCGTTCGAGCGTTCGGCGGCGGACCACTGGCTGCCTGTGGACGTGTACATCGGGGGGAAGGAGCATGCGGTCATGCACCTCTACTACGCCCGCTTCCTCTCACACTTCTGCTCCGACCAGGACCTCGTGGCCCACAGGTGGGCTGCAACACACCACCTCTTTACTAGTGTGTGTGTGTGTGTGTGTGTGTGTGTGTGTGTGTGTGTGCAAGGTCCAAAATGAACACCTGCCACCAGCCAGTGGCTGATAGATTTGACATTTGGCAAGGTAGATTTTTCCACTCTGGCAGGTAAAAGGACACAATGCTTAAAGTTAATTTTGGACTGTGTGTGTGTGTGTGTGTGCACGTGTGCGCGCACGCTTGTGAATGTGAATGGCTGAATGTGTTTTTAATGTGTGTGTGTGGCCTCTAGAGTGTCGATTGATATGTCTGTCTGTCCGTCTGTCCCCCAGAGAGCCGTTCAGGAAGCTGCTGGTGCAAGGTCTGATCAAAGGTCAGACGTTCAGGCTGGCCAGCGGGGGGCAGTATGTGAAGAGAGAGGACATCGACTTCTCAGGTACGACCGCTCCCCTCCTCTCTGTCCTATATAGACTGATCCGCAGTAGCCTGGTGAGACCATCCAGGTAGTCAAGTCTGCGTTTCACAATGAACATCAGTCTAAAATGAATATCAAAAGCCAAAACATATTCTTCTCTGAGAAAAGCCTTCCATGCGAATAATCTTTTAACATCGTTATTCAGTTTAATCGTCTATTTCAGGTAAAACAGATTTGATTGCTACACTTTCCTCAGGCGCCACAAACTCTTTAAATTCTGCAGACTGCTGCGCTCCTTGCTTCGCCGTGAACTAAAACTCCCCCCCCCCCCCCCCCCCCTCCACGCACTGATTGGTCCTGTCGGTCCGTAAGTTTCGGGAGAGGCTTTCAACAGGCTCAAGGCCGATCTGCAGAGAGAAACAGAGATCAGGATGGACTCGCGTCACGAGGCCGACCCGCTGTGTCCTGTGCACCAGTGGGTTGGACTCAGGATGGACTCGCGTCACGAGGCCGACCCGCTGTGTCCTGTGCACCGGTGGGTTGGACTCAGGATGGACTCGCGTCACGAGGCCGACCCGCTGTGTCCTGTGCACCGGTGTGCAGTCAGGCGCCGTACATAGTGTCCATTCGGCACACAACGGAAATCAATGTGCAGCATATCTAAGATGAATGGTCTATAATCCACACACACCATAAACCATATATAACACCCCATGCAGGCGCTCTTGAGTAAAACCATTTTTTTGGGGGGGAGATCGTCAAATCGTCTCTGAAGTGTTCGAGGTGACCCCCCCCCCCCCACACCCTATGCCATCGCTCTGAAGTGATGTCATGGTTAAAGTTGTATTGCCGCCGCTCTCTGTTGCTAAGTAACAAGGCAAAACACGGTGGGGGAAGCCTCTCGCCTCACTCCATGGCGCTGGGCCTCGTTCTGTCGCCTGAACCGTCTACGCAGTAGGAATACATTCACGCCGACACCCATTGATAAGCACAAGGTCGGAGGTTAGCCCTTAGATTCGAGTCAGTGGGACATTATTTGTCGTGTTTGCAAATGCTTTAAAGGGAACACTGTCTCACAGTAGACGAGTCAATAAAGTACAAACATAAAAACAACAGATGACCGTTTGCTCGGATAACACAGTTGAAAAAACAAACAGTCGGCTGCAAAAGCAGCAATCCATGTTTCTTGTGAATAAGAAAAACAGTTGAGACGATGAAATAATACAAACACAGTCGCTCGTCTTAATGTACGCCATTTAATGACCTTTAAAGGAGCTATATGTGACACATCGACTGCACTAAATCATCAAATGCTCATTATATGTCGTCAGAGATGAAGGAAACATGCCATGTCGACATACGGGCTTCTCTGACGACAACGCTACAGCCGGTACATTCCCACCCAGAGCGGGTCTGTTGTCGGCCTGTGATTCGCTATCCTCATGTTCATAATTTGCAAACAATAAATAAATTGCTCCCTCCAATATTGTGAAGTCGGACTGCAGTACCCGTTTTAAACGCTCTGTGTCATTGTTACATATAACACGGATAGTTCCGGTCCTTGATCCTGATTGGCTCAAAATAGTCCAGAAACGCACACCTGCGACCGCATAGCAATTCATTTTTTGTATTAATGCGCCTGTGTGCTGAAGGCTGTAAGGCTAGCCTGTGTTGCTTGGCAACCGTTCTAGCGGTCTCGAGGAACTATATCGCTTGGCGGAAGAATGATGGTTGGTTTTTCCAATATATGATCGCATTTTATGTTGTCTGTGTGGTTGGTCTATCTGAAATCACGCCAAACCACGGCCTCTCGTGGCTTATTGCTTCATTTAGCCCGTACGGCGTGTGTTGCTAGGCGAGGAGCCCATGGCGGCTGCGGGCGGCGGGCGCCTGGAGGTGACCTGGGAGAAGATGAGCAAGTCCAAGCACAACGGGCTGGACCCCCAGGAGGTGGTGGAGCAGTACGGCGTGGACACGGTGCGCCTCTACATCCTGTACGCCGCGCCGCCCGAACAGGACATCCTGTGGAACGCCAAGAGTGAGTCGCCAGAAGCCCCGCCCCCCTCCGTCCCCTCCGTCGTTCTCGCTCTCCCTCTGTGTCTCGCTTGGTTTCTCTCGGTCTCTCTCTATCTGAAGAAGAGATGGAGGGAGGTGGAGAATCTCCTCCCTCCCTCCCTCCCTCCTCCCTCCCTCCCTCCCTCCCTCCTGTCGTCCCTCTAATTCTTCCTCTATCTCCCCCCCACCTCTTGCTCTCCCATATCTTTCTCTCTCTATCCCTCCCTCTCTCTCTCTATCCCTCCCTCTCTCCCTCCCTCCCTCCCTCCCTCCCTCCCTCCCTCCCTCCCTCCCTCCCTCCCTCCCTCTAATTCTTCCTCTATCTCCCCCCCACCTCTTTCTCTCCCATATCTTTCTCTCTCTATCCCTCCCTCTCTCTTTATCCCTTCCTCTCTCTCTCTCTCGCTCTCTCTCTCCCTCCCTCCCTCCCTCCCTCATGGCAGTGGTGTGTGACCTTTACAGTTGAAGATTAATTGGAAGAAGGATTTAATATCTTTGCTATTTAAAATGTTTTGGCATGGAGATCCTTACCACAACAACAACAACAACAACGTCATTTGTCTGACTGGCAATCCTCTCGTCTCTTTCCTCGCGTCCGTCGGTTTTGCGCGTGTTTATAATGTCTATATAATATATATATATATAACGTGTATTTCTCCCCAGCCGACGCGCTGGCCGGCGTGCTGCGCTGGCAGTCTCGTCTGTGGCAGCTGGTGTCCAAGCTGAGGGCCGCTCGGGGGCCGGGGGCCGCGCCAGACCCTTCCCTGCTCAAGAAGAAAGAGATGGCAGAGGCCAGGAAAATCTGGCAGAACAAGAACTACGCCGTGGAGCAGGTGATCAGCATCCAGACAACCGCGGCCGGTCATGCACACACACACACACACACACACACACACACAGGCGCATGCCGACGTTGTGTTGTCATACCGATATTGAGCAGTAGGGGTCATTAATGTACAATTTCAAAATGTGCACAATTTCGTAAAATGTATTTTTGCTGTTGTTGTTTTTTTCTCGTGTCGAACAGTGAGATTGTGTCTATCTCTCTTTTTGTCCTCAATTGTTTCACACATCCTCCTTCAGTGGAGTCATCCCCCCCGACACCAGAAATAGTGGTTTCTAAAATATCCTATTATCTAACACCGTGGGGCTTTTTCATGGCGTGCCAGGATCCAAAGGTAGAGGCGCCGGTTACACAAGCCGGTTGTGACGTGGCTTTAGCATTTCATCCCATGCTGAGCATCCCTGGTAACTGGAAACCCCCAGAGGAACGGCTGTGAGATGAGAGGAATGGAAATTGATTTCAAATCCACTCTCTCTCTCTCTCTCCCTTTCTACACATTATAAATAGCGTGCTTTCATGGTCAGGTTTTATTCTCTTTCTCCCCGGGGGCCCAGGCGTTCTGTAGGTCCTTGTTTTGCCGTAATCCCCCACGGCTGCCCTTTGATCTGCCTGCTGGAAAAGCCGCGGCCGCTGACCGTCTGTCTCAAGGGGTTTCCCCCACCTAAAACCACTGGGTTCTCCCCAGAAGGCTCAGCGGCGGTATGCACATCGTGTCACGGGCGCTTTGCCCCTCAGCTGGTTCTAGTACTGGCGCCGGCGCTGCGCCCAACCAGGAGAGAGTGTGTTGTTGTCTGGGCTTCCAGAAACATGACGTTTTCACACCGCCTTGCCGGCGTATCGCTTACGGCGCTGGGTTCTGTTGGCAGGTCACCCACCACTTCACCGAGGACTTCCTGTTCAACGCCGCCATCTCGCGTCTCATGGGCCTCACCAACACGCTGACCGTGAGTGACGTCCTACTGTCTGGCACCGAACAAACACCTCTGAGGGTTGGCATTGTAACATGGTTAATACATATGTGTGTGTGTGTGTGTCCGTGTGTTTATATGCGTGTGTGTGCGTGTGTGTGTGTGTGTGTGTGTTCCTCAGGGAGCGACAGCCAAAGTGGTTCAGCACAGTGTGGAGTTTGAGGAGGCCCTGGCTGTGTTGTGTGTGATGACTGCTCCCATAGCCCCTCACCTGGCCTCCGAACTCTGGGCAGGTGCGTGTGTCCGTTCTGTTCGGTTCTGTTCCATCTGTACTATTTAATCTATTGGTTCCCACGGGTTTGAATATATTGGTTCTTTTATTACTATTATGTGTCTTTTCCGTTTCTATTCTATTATCTGCTAAATGGAAAAATTAAGAGAAAGTAGTTTGAGCTGATGTCACATGAATGCGACGTATCTAATGCTTATCTTATCTAATACGAGAATCAATAGTTCAC
>JAOPHQ010000795.1:0-17568 GCA_030340625.1 Merluccius polli
ATACCTTCTAACCCATACAAATACCTTCTAACCCAGTACAAATACCTTCTAATGCAGTACAAATACCTTCAACCCAGTACAAATACCTTCTAACACAGTACAAATACCTTCTAACCAGTACAAATACTTCTAACGCAGTGCAAATACTTCTAACCAGTGCAAATACTTTCTAACCCAGTACAAATACCTTCTAACACCCGCTCTCTCTCTCTTAGATAGAGCGGAGAGTATCGATAAGATTTGGCGAAACTGAGAGTCCTGGCTCGTTCGTCCCACCGACAAACACACTCTAGTGAAAGGTTGGTTCATCCTCCTCACCTAGATATAGAACATCTAGAACCTGGATATAGATACATCTAGAACCTGGATATAGATACATCTAGAACCTAGATATAGATACATCTAGAACCTAGATATAGATACATCTAGAACCTGGATATAGATACATCTAGAACCTAGATATAGATACATCTAGAACCTAGATATAGACATCTAGAACCTGGATATAGATACATCTAGAACCTGGATATAGAAACATCTAGAACCTGGATATAGATACATCTAGAACCTGGATATAGATACATCTAGAACCTGGATATAGATACATCTAGAACCTAGATATAGATACATCTAGAACCTAGATATAGATACATCTAGAACCTGGATATAGATACATCTAGAACCTGGATATAGATACATCTAGAACCTAGATATAGATACATATAGAACCTGGATATAGATACATCTAGAACCTGGATATAGATACATCTAGAACCTAGATATAGATACATCTAGAACCTAGATATAGATACATCTAGAACCTGGATATAGATACATCTAGAACCTAGATTAGATACATCTAGAACCTGGATATAGATACATCTAGAACCTAGATATAGATACATCTAGAACCTGGATATAGATACATCTAGAACCTAGATATAGATACATCTAGAACCTGGATATAGATACATCTAGAACCTGGATATAGATACATCTAGAACCTGGATATAGATACATCTAGAACCTGGATATAGATACATCTCAGAACCTAGATAGATACATCTAGAACCTGGATATAGATACATCTAGAACCTAGATATAGATACATCTAGAACCTGCATATAGATACATCTAGAACCTAGATATAGATACATCTAGAACCTAGATATAGATACATCTAGAACCTGGATATAGATACATCTAGAACCTAGATATAGATACATCTAGAACCTGGATATAGATACATCTAGAACCTGGATATAGATACATCTAGAACCTAGATATAGATACATCTAGAACCTAGATATAGATACATCTAGAACCTGGATATAGATACATCTAGAACCTGGATAGATACATCTAGAACCTAGATATAGATAATCTAGAACCTAGATATAGATACATCTAGAACCTGGATATAGATACATCTAGAACCTAGATATAGATACATCTAGAACCTGGATATAGATACATCTAGAACCTGGATATAGATACATCTAGAACCTAGATATAGATACATCTAGAACCTGGATATAGATACATCTAGAACCTAGATATAGATACATCTAGAACCTAGATATAGATACATCTAGAACCTGGATATAGATACATCTAGAACCTAGATATAGATACATCTAGAACCTGGATATAGATACATCTAGAACCTAGATATAGATACATCTAGAACCTAGATATAGATACATCTAGAACCTGGATATAGATACATCTAGAACCTAGATATAGTTACATCTAGAACCTGGATATAGATACATCTAGAACCTAGATATAGATACATCTAGAACCTAGATATAGATACATCTAGAACCTAGATATAGATACATCTAGAACCTGGATATAGATACATCTAGAACCTGGATATAGATACATCTAGAACCTAGATATAGATACATCTAGAACCTGGATATAGATACATCTAGAACCTGGATATAGATACATCTAGAACCTGGATATAGATACATCTAGAACCTAGATATAGATTCATCTAGTAACCTAGATAGATAGATACATCTAGAACCTAGATATAGATACATCTAGAACCTGGATATAGACTACATCTAGAACCAGATATAGATACATCTAGAATCCTGGATATAGATACATCTAGAACCTGAGATATAGATACATCTAGAACCTAGATATAGATACATCTAGAACCTAGATATAGATACATCTAGAACTGGATATAGAGTTACTGAAGCCATCTTGATGTTGTTATTGTCATATCATGCAGATATCATCCTGTTGTCATAGTGATGTATTCCTGATGTCATGTGATGTTGTCATAGTGATGTATTCCTGATGTCATGGTGATGTTGTCATAGTGATGTATTCCTGATGTCATGGTGATATTGTCATAGTGATGTATTTCCTGATGTCATGGTGATGTTGTCATAGTGATGTATTCCTGATGTCATGGTGATATTGTCATAGTGATGTATTCCTGATGTCATGGTGATGTTGTCATAGTGATGTAATTCCTGATGTCATGGTGATGTTGTCATGGTGATGTATTCCTGATGTCATGGTGATGTTGTCATAGTGATGTATTCCTGATGTCATGGTGATGTTGTCATGGTGATGTATTCCTGATGTCATGGCGATACAGGCATCATCGACAGCACGGTATTGGAGCAGAGACAGGTGGTGGCGGTCACTGGAGACGGGACCAACGACGGCCCCCCGCCCTTAAGAAGGCTGATGTCGGATTTGCCATGGTAAGCCCTAGCCTAGCCTAGCAGCTACCTGAAACCCTAGCCTAGCCTGGCAGTACCTGGACATAGCCTAGCAGCTACCTGAACATAGCCTAGCCCTAGCAGCTACCTGAACATAGCCTAGCAGCTACCTGAACCTAGCCTAGCCTGGCAGCTACCTGAACCTAGCCTAGCAGCTACTGAACATAGCCTAGCCTAGCAGCTACCTGAAACATAGCCTAGCAGCTACCTGAAACATAGCCTAGCAGCTACCTGAACATAGCCTAGCCTAGCAGCTACCTGAACCTAGCCTAGCCTGGCAAGCTACCTGAACCTAGCCTAGCTGCTCCTGAACATTAGCCTAGCCTAGCAGCTACCAGAAACATAGCCTAGCAGCTTACCTGAAACATAGCCTAGCCTAGCAGCTACCTGAACCTAGCCTAGCCTGCAGGCTACCTGGACCTAGCCTAGCAGCTACCTGAACATAGCCTAGCTAGCAGCTACCTGAACCTAGGCCTAGGTGACCTACATGTTCTGAGGAGACAGTGTTAGCTCAACCCTCAAGCTTGTGGCGCCCTAGCCCAAGCTAAGATCTTTAACAGGGAAGTAGCTCAGGAGGAGTTGGGATAGGATGCCACTCACACACACACACACACACCCACACACACCACACACCCACACACACACACACACCACACACACACACACACACACACACACAACACACACACACACACCACACACACACACAACACCCACAATGTCCCCCTACAGGGTATAGCTGGTACACTTGAACATCTGTCCCCCCCATACAGGGTATTAGCTGGTACTGACTCTGTCTCCCCCTACAGGGATAGCTGGTACTGACTCTGTCTCCCCTACAGGGTATAGCTGGTACTGACTCTGTCTCCCCCTACAGGGGATAGATGGTACTGACTCTGTCTCCCCCTACAGGGTATAGCTGGTACTGACTCTGTCTCCCCCTACAGGGGATAGCTGGTACTGACTCTGTCTCCCCTACAGGGTATAGCTGGTACTGACTCTGTCTCCCCCTACAGGGGATAGCTGGTACTGACTCTGTCTCCCCCCTACAGGGGATAGCTGGTACTGACTCTGTCTCCCCTACAGGGTATAGCTGGTACTGGACTCTGTCTCCCCCTACAGGGGATAGCTGGTACTGACTCTGTCTCCCCCTACAGGGTATAGCTGGTACTGACTCTGTCTCCCCCTACAGGGGATAGCTGGTACTGATGTGGCCAAGGAGGCATCAGACATTATCCTGACAGATGATAACTTCTCCAGCATCGTGAAGGCGGTGATGTGGGGGAGGAATGTCTATGACAGCATCTCCAAGTTCCTCCAGTTCCAACTCACTGTCAACGTGGTGGCCGTCATCGTAGCTTTCACTGGAGCCTGCATCACACAGGTCTGTCTGTCTGTCCCTCTGTCTGTCTGTCCCTCTGTCTGTCTGTCTCTCTAACACCTCCTCTCTCCTCCCTCCCCCCCCCTGTCTCCAGGACTCCCCCTTGAAGGCGGTCCAGATGTTGTGGGTGAACCTCATCATGGACACATTCGCCTCCCTGGCACTGGCCACCGAGCCGCCCACTGAAGCCCTCCTGCTGAGGAAGCCCTATGGCCGCAACAAGCCTCTGATCTCCAGGACCATGATGAAGAACATCCTGGGCCATGGCATCTACCAGCTCACCACCATCTTCACTCTGCTGTTTGCAGGTACCGAACAGCAGAGAGTCTCCCCTGGAGACATACTTCTTCCTGTTTAACGGATCAGAAACTACTCTTCACTGTTTTGACAAATTCTAACTTTCTCATGTTGGCATTGGTGGTAGGAAATCTGAGCTAGTATGTCAAACAGTGTTAAGTCGTACATCTGGCAGGTAACACACTTGTAACAGGTGACACACCTGTAGCTGAAGTAGGTAACACACCTGTACTCTAGCAGGTAACACATATGTAGCAGGTAACCACACCTGAAGCAGGTAACACACTTCCCTGTAGCAGGTAGCAGGTAACACACCTGTAGCAGGTAACACACCTGTAGCTGCAGCATGTAGCAGGAAACACACCTGTAGCTCCAGCACGTAGCAGGAAACACACCTGTAGCTGCAGCACGTAGCAGGAAACACACCTGTAGCAGGTAACACACCTGTAGCTGCAGCACGTAGCAGGAAACACACCTGTAGCTGCAGCACGTAGCAGGAAACACACCTGTAGCTGCAGCACGTAGCAGGAAACACACCTGTAGCTGCAGCACGTAGCAAGAAACACACCTGTAGCTGCAGCACGTAGCAGGTAAACACACCTGTAGCTGCAGCACGTAGCAGGAAACACACCTGTAGCTGCAGCATGTAGCAGGAAACACACCTGTAGCTGCAGCACGTAGCAGGTAACACACCTGTAGCAGGTAACACCTGTAGCTGGTAACACACCTGTAGCAGAACGCAGGTAACGTATCCCGCCTCCTCCTCTGCTCGTCTTCAGGTGAGAAGCTGTTTGACATCGACTGTGGACGCAACGCCCCGCTCCATGCCCCTCCCTCTGAGCACTACACCATCGTCTTCAACACCTTCGTCCTCATGCAGCTTTTCAACGAGATCAACGCCAGGAAGATCCACGGCGAGAGGAATGTCTTCGACGGCATGTTCAACAACCCCATCTTCTGCAGCATCGTCTTCAGCACCTTCATCATACAGGTAGCGAACCTAACCTCAAATCCTTTGCTTAGATGGGAATGGCTGATGTCTCTGAGCTTGAATCAGACTTCAAGCCTTTTGTGATCAGTAAGTATGGTATAATAATAATAATAATAATAATAATAATAATAATAATAATAATAATATGTTCCAGATCGTTATTGTGCAGTTTGGGGGGAAACCTTTCAGCTGTGTGAGTCTCAGTGTGGAACAATGGCTGTGGTGCGATCTTCCTGGGGGTTCGGCTCACTGCTGTGGGACAGGTGAGTTAGTCGTAAAAGGCTCCGATATCGAAAATGTATTCACCCAGACAAAATGACTGTGACCAAAACAAAGCGCCACATTGGGCTTCTTTCGCCGCAGTACTCAACTAGTGGAACTTCTGCCTGCAGTTGGTCAACAAGATTCTGTCAGTAGCTGGTATCTGTAAATATCTGGTATCTGTAAATATCTGGTATCTGTAAACGTCTGGTATCTGTAAATGTCTGGTATCTGTAAATACCTGGTATCTGTAATGTCTGGTATCTGTAAATGTCTGGTATCTGTAAATATCTGGTATCTGTAAATATCTGGTATCTTTAAAATATCTGGTATCTGTAAATATCTGGTATCTGTAAATATCTGGTATCTGTAAATATCTGGTATCTGTAAACGTCTGGTATCTGTAAATATCTGGTATCTGTAAATATCTGGTATCTGTAAATGTCTGGTATCTGTAAATACCTGGTATCTGTAAATATCTGGTATCTGTAAATATCTGGTATCTGTAAAATACCTGGTATCTGTAAATATCTGGTATCTGTAAATATCTGGTATCTGTAAAATACCTGGTATCTGTAAATATCTGGTATCTGTAAATATCTGGTATCTGTAAATACCTGGTATCTGTAAATATCTGGTATCTGTAAATATCTGGTATCTGTAAATGTCTGGTATCTGTAAATGTCTGGTATTAACTGTCTGGTATCTGTAAATGTCTGGTATCTGTAAATACCTGGTATCTGTAAATGTCTGGTATCTGTAAATATCTGGTATCTGTAAATGTCTGGTATCTGTAAATGTCTGGTATCTGTAAATGTCTGGTATCTGTAATATCTGGTATCTGTAAATGTCTGGTATCTGTAAATGTCTGGTATCTGTAAATGTCTGGTATCTGTAAATGTCTGGTATCTGTAAATATCTGGTATCTGTAAATATCTGGTATCTGTAAATGTCTGGTATCTGTAAATGTCTGGTATCTGTAAATATCTGGTGTCTGTAAATGTCTGGTATCTGTAAATGTCCTGGTATCTGTAAATATCTGGTATCTGTAAATATCTGGTATCTGTAAATGTCTGGTATCTGTAAATATCTGGTATCTGTAAATGTCTGGTATCTGTAAATATCTGGTATCTGTAAATGTCTGGTATCTGTAAATGTCTGGTATCTGTAAATATCCGGTATCTGTAAATATCTGGTATCTGTAAATGTCTGGTATCTGTAAATGTCTGGTATCTGTAAATATCCGGTATCTGTAAATGTCTGGTATCTGTAAATGTCTGGTATCTGGTATCTGTGTCATTTGATCAAAATGATCAAATGACTTCCAACGCAGCTGGTTGCCTTTCTGCCCACACTGAGCTGCATGATTGGAGGACATGGTTTGGTGGGAAGGCGCTTAGAGGGTTAGGGGTTTACTCTGTGTGGACCTTTATGTATTCATGTCTTATTTTGTCTGCTTGTTTAATGTTGTTTTTTGATTGGTTACCAGCTGGTATCCACTGTCCCCCACCAGTCGTCTGAAGTTCTTGAAGACGGCGGGACACGGCACACAGCAGGAGGAGATCCCGGAGGAGGAACTGGAGGAGATGGACGAGCTGGAGGAGATTGACCACGCCGAGATGGAGCTCCGCAGGGGCCAGGTGCTCTGGTGCCGCGGCCTCAACCGCATTCCAGACCCAGGTGGGTCTCCTCACTGATCCATACCTCACTGGTTCTTACCCAGGTCTCCTCACTGGGAGGGCGCCTGGCTGGTGTTTAGTTCAGAGTTTAAACAGAGGGATCATGTTAGGTCAGGCCGTGGGGTGAACCCAGTCACTGTCAAAAGAGGTGGTGTGAAGGTCTAGGAGGTGTGAAAGTATCTCGAAGGTCTAGGTGGTGTGAAGGTCTCTAGAAGGTCTAGGGGGTGTGAAGGTCTAGGTGGTGTGAAGGTCTCTAGAAGGTCTAGGAGGTGTTAAGGTCTAGGAGGTGTGAACGTTCTAGGAGGTGTGAAGGTCTCCAGAAGGTCTAGGTGGTGTGAAGGTCAATAGAAGGTTTTGGAGGTGTGAAGGTCTAGGTGGTGTGAAGGTCTCGAGAAGGTCTTGGAGGTGTTAAATTCTAGGAGGTATGAATGTCTAGGAGTTGTGTGAAGAGTACGTGTGCACACACACGTACACACTTACTATGTAAAGTGCTTTGGGTGTCTTGAAAAGGGCTACATAAATGCAATAAATTAATATTACTATTATATATTATTATTATTATTATTATTTTACTAGAAGTTCTAGGAGGTGTGTGAAGGTGGTGTGAAGGTCTGGTGCGTGAAGGTCTCAGGTCTGGTGTGTGAAGGTCTCAGGTCTGGTGTGTGCTCCTCAGATCCGGGTGGTAAATGCCTTCCGGGACACCATGTCTCCCTACGAGGGCCTGGAGACCCCGGAGTCTCGGAGCTCCATCCACAACTTCATGACCCACCCGGAGTTCAGGATCCGAGGACTCTGAGCCCCACTTCCCGCTCATCGACGACAACCACGGCGAGGACGACGACGCACCCACCCAAGCGCAACTCTGTGGCCCTGCCCCCTTCTCTGGCCTCACCCAATCAGAACAACAACAACGCCCTGGAGAGGATCCTCCCACTGCACCTCGGAGCGCCTCCCCCTGCCTCCTCCTCGGGCCTCCCCCCCTGCCCCGGGAGCCCCCTCCACAGTCTGGAGACCTCCCTCTGAGGAGCCAAGCCCCGCCTACCTAGGGGCGGAGTCAGTGATGACAATACTGAGCCGGCCAATAGGAATGCCCACTCGACATTTGGATGGTTCTCGACTGGAGGACACCAAACTGTGTTTGTTTTTGCCCTTGTTGGGAGTGTGTTCTGGTGTGTTTTGTGTGAGCGTCAACTTTGATTGGCTTAGGGCCCGGTGGGCGGAGACAAGAACCAGGAAATGAAAAACAACCAAAGGGATTTTCTTTTAAAAAAATCAATTGGGAAAAATGTAAAAAAAGGATTGTGGGAATTCTCACACAGGAACCCTTAAACAGAAATGTTTTCTTTTTATTTATTGTATTTATTTTATTTATTCACTGCTAGGAAAGAAGAAGAGAGACACAATTTTCAAAATGCTCTTGGAAACCAGATTTTCCATAAGATGTTGGCTGAGGGAAGTACATATCAGATGTTAGAAGACATTCCTATTCACATTGTCTACCTCCCTGTATGGACCTAGCTGAGGAGAGAGGTCTGATCCTGTATGGACCTAGCTGAGGAGAGAGGTCTGATCCTGTATGGACCTAGCTGAGGAGAGAGGTCTGATCCTGTATGGACCTAGCTGAGGAGAGAGGTCTACCTCCCTGTATGGATCTAGATGTAGAGAGAGGTCTACCTCCCTGTATGGACCTAGCTGAGGAGAGAGGTCTACCTCCCTGTATGGACCTAGCTGAGGAGAGAGGTCTACCTCCCTGTATGGACCTAGCTGAGGAGAGAGGTCTACCTCCCTGTATGGACCTAGCTGAGGAGAGAGGTCTACCTCCCTGTATGGACCTAGCTGAGGAGAGAGGTCTACCTCCCTGTATGGACCTAGCTGAGGAGAGAGGTCTACCTCCCCTGTATGGACCTAGCTGTAGAGACACCTTCCTCTTCCTCATCTCTTCCTCATCCTCTCAGTCGGTTCCCACGGTTACTCTTTACGACTATCCACTGTTAGTTCCATGTTGATGTGAAGTGAGTTGTGTGATTTTCCTGTTGACTACGTGAATTACATTTAATTAAACATTCATTAAATTAAATAACAAAAGAGTCAGGTGTCATAATTAATGTTTGTGTTTGTAAAAGTAGCAAGTGAAATATTTGGTTCGATTTGAGGGATTTCTTAAACGATTAAAGTTGTTTTTTAAATTTAGTGAAGTCTCAGACTTAAGTGGTTTATTGAAACATTTGAATAAAGAATATAGAAACACAAACAGTGTGGACCAGTAGTCGTAGTGTTAGTCTGAGTCTCTGTTTGAATGTTTAGACGGACTAGGATGGACTAGATGGACTTGTTGCTATAGGAACACTTACACAGCATTAGTAAGTCTACATGTTACTAAATTAGTTGCTTTAAGGTGCAGTAGCAGAAGATAGTATTTCTTATGTCTTTCTTCGTACCGTCTCTAATTTGTGGCAGATATCTGAAAGTGCTTCTTCAAGTTGTTGTAAAGAATGAATCATTAAAATGGGAATTTGATTTCTGTTATAACCTGAAAACAGACTTAGTGTAGTGTCCTCATAGATCCTCATATCATCTTCCTTACCTGTTCAAGAAAGGCCATAATTAAATGCATTAGAAGGACATTTATAATGAGAGAGAATGCTTTTAACAATAGTTTAACTGCCTTTAATTCATCCTAATTTTAAAGCATTCTGATAAACTCAAAGCCATACTTATCATACCAACATCATAGTTAAACGCTGGGCTATTACTATTGCCAAAGCAATTTAACTTGTTATAAATGCATGTTATAATGCAACAAGTGTCCTTGTAATGCATCGCAAATATGGTCTTCAAAAGTGTTAACAAAATAGTTATTTTGTTTTGTTTTTTACTATTTCACAATTTTGTAGGATAACAAAGTGAATTGGCATGAGTTAATATCGTTTGCTAATATCGTTGATATCGTATGTTAATATCGTTGATATCGTATGTTATTAATATCGTTGATATCGTATGTTAATGATACCGTATGTTAATATCGTTGATATGTGGATGTTGGGATTTTTTGAAGTTTGTTGAGTTGCGTGTATGATTTTGGGAAAATAAAACCTTCATTTGGTTGTAATAAATTGAGATTTGGGTTTGATATTTATCATTACTTCATTATTAACATGTGTTGGGCGGGAAATAATACAAACGAACTACATTTCCCGTCACTTCCGGAACCAGAACTTCCGGGAAGAGGGTTTAACCAATCGGAAAGCGCGCAGCTGGTCACGTGATCGGGAACAGAGTTTGAATGTTTTCAGCGTCCAGGAAGAGAAGTGTGGCGCAGTGGGAACAGCCACTTTTAAACTTAATTTTACTTACTGCAATAGAAGGTCAGTTTTAAACTTAATATAACTTACTGCAATATAAGGTCCGTTTTAAACTTATTATAACTTACTGCAATATAAGGTCAGTTTTAAACTTAATATAACTTACTGCAATATAAGGTCCGTTTTAAACTTATTATAACTTACTGCAATATAAGGTCCGTTTTAAAGTTAATCTACGACAACATACGGTCAGTTCTTCATGTCTAAACCATAGCTTTACATCGATCACCTTTACAACTAAGCATAGTTTTAGTCATGTATTTATAGTTTAGTCATGTATTCATAGTTTTGTCATGTATTCATAGTTTAATCATGTATTCATAGTTTAGTCATGTATTCATAGTTTAGTCATGTATTCATAGTTTAGTCATGTATTCATAGTTTAATCATGTATTCATAGTTTAGTCATGTATTCATAGTTTAGTCATGTATTCATAGTTTAATCATGTATTTATAGTTTAATCATGTATTCATAGTTTAATCATGTATTCATAGTTTAATCATGTATTTATAGTTTAGTCATGTATTTATAGTTTAGTCATGTATTCATAGTTTAATCATGTATTTATAGTTGAGTCATGTATTCATAGTTTAATCATGTGTTCATAGTTGAGTCATGTATTCATAGTTTAATCATGTATTTATAGTTTAGTCATGTATTCATAGTTTAATCATGTGTTCATAGTTGAGTCGTGTATTCATAGTTTAATATGAATGCTGGTGAATAATGTGCAGTTTAATTTGAGTTTCAGAGTCTCGGATGGGTGATGGATATGGAGGCTGGTAAAGTCTTATTTTTACAGAAACTTAACATACAATGTACTTCTGTTGTTATTATAATGTCCATGGATGCTCTTATTATGGGATACCAAACACATGTACATGTGTTGGTGGACGCCTTTATATAACAATGCTTCTTATATGTTTGTTACAATACTTCTTATATATTTATATAACAATACTTGTATGTATTTATGTAACACTACTTTATATTTTAGACGACTACTACTCCTTGGCTGATGAGAAGTTTGACTTCGACATGTCGCTTTCTCCTGCGAGGTATCGCTAAACATATTTCTTATTATTTACATATTTATTTTATTGACATATTTCTTATTATTTACATATTTATTTTATTGACACATGACTTATTATTCACATATTGATGATTAAATATGGACATGCTCCTGGTCATTTACATAGGGACTGCTGTCTGGTGACCTCCTCAAGTTGTGTCAATGATTTTCCAACGTCTTCCTGTCTCCTCCAAGCAGCTCCAGAGGAGAGGAGGAGGAGCAGGAGGAGAACGAGGAGGTGTTTGGTGGGTCCGGGCGCTGGGACCAAGCCCAGTCTCAGCGAGGAGCCCAGCTGGAGCCCTCTGCTGGGGGAGAGCTTCGAGAGCATCTGCAAGGAGGCGCACCTCCTGGCCAACCGGCTGGAGGACAGGCGGCAAGAGGAGGCGGGAGGAGGAGGAGGAGAGACGAACCTTCAGAGCGGCCGGGACTCGAACCGGGACCCCCCTGTTGAGCGTTTTGTCCAAGACCCCGGAGACAAGCTGGGTCTGTTGGGCCCCCCCCTCCCCGACCGCCCCCCCTCCCCCCGGCCGCCTCCCCCCTCGGCGCCATCAGGCGGGAGACCTTCTGCGTGGAGGAGAGCCCCCTGAAGCTGCTGCCCCCCGCCCTGCGGCACCGCCCCCCCAGGACCCGACTCAGCACCTACAGCCCTGCCGGCCCCGAGACCAGAACTCAGACCCGCATGTCCCTGAGGGGGAAGACCGGTCTGGGGGTGCTGCCCAACAAGCCGCCCCCCCCCAGCACCCGGAGCAGCGCCCTGGTCTCTGGGCCCGCGGACCGGCCCCGGCCGCCGCGCTCCCCCGGGGAAGGTAGGACCGGTTCTGTACTGCTCTCTCTCTCTAGGTGGTCCAGCTCACTTCTCTGACCTTTACATTCAGGCATCTAGCAGACGAGTCTCTCTGTTCCCAGGGTGCACTGGGGCTCCGGCGCTCCAGCAGGGCGGCGTCTTGTGAGGACCCTCATCTCAGACACGGCCGGCGTAGCGTCGGACGCCAGCGACTGCTCCCTCAACAGCAGCATGCAGGGCAGACGCGTCCGGGCCCCGCCCCCTGACAAGGCCCCGCCCACCCAGACCAGGAGACACGCCTCCTCCTCCTCCCTGTCCAGCCTCTCGAACTCCCCCACTGGTAAAGGTAAAGACAAAGAAGTCTTCTACTGGTTGTACTGGGAGGATATATATATATATATATATATATATATATATATATATATGTATATGTATATGTATATATATATATATATATATATGTATATGTTCTAATCTTGTTATTAGAAAGCATGGTAATCGTAGCAAACCTTAAGATAATGTGTTTCATATTTCCAGGGAAACTCAACAGCTCTCTGATCAATGTACCGGCCGCCGCCGGGACCCCGGCGCTCCCCCCCCCACCGCCGCCAGGACCCGGCGCTCCACGCTGGGCGGTAGAGCTGCCCCCCCCACCGCCGCCACCACAGGGGCTGGATGCTCCCTCTCCACCCAGCTGAGGAGACCCTCAGAGGCGGGAAGGAGACCCCCCTCAATAGGCCCCCCCTCAATAGGCCGGTCCACTCCGGTTAAAGCGAGCAGAGCCCAGCACCCCACTGGCCCTCACCCCCGCCAAGAAGCTCATGGAGAGGGCCTCCTCCTCCTCCAAGCCCAGCCTGGCCTCCTCCTCCTCCAAGCCCAGCCTGGCCTCCTCCTTCTCCAAGCCCAGCCTAGCCTCCTCCTTCTCCAAGCCCAGCCTGGCCTCCTCCTCCTCCAAGCCCAGCCTAGCCTCCTCCTCCTCCAAGCCCAGCCTAGCCTCCTCCTCCTCCAAGCCCAGCTTGGCCTCCTCCAATCCCAGCCTAGCCTCCTCCTCCTCCAAGCCCAGCCTGGCCTCCTCCTCCTCCAAGCCCAGCCTAGCCTCCTCCTCCTCCAAGCCCAGCCTGGCCTCCTCCTCCTCCAAGCCCCTGCAGGGTCCAGGGTCCAGGGCCAAACCCAGGGCCCTTGTGGCCCCCACACACCTGAGACGCCTCACTGGGCCAGAGGGTGAGTAGGTGAATCACCTGTAAAGATAATTGCGTAACATGCAAAGATACACAAATTATGTATTTATATTTTATATATTTTAATCTATCATCTTCTAATCTGAATAGTCCAGGTGTGTTAATAGTCCAGGTGTGTTAATAGTCCAGGTGTGTTAATTGGTCCAGGTGTGTTAATTGGTCCAGGGTGTGTTAATAGTCCAGGTGTGTTAATAGTCCAGGTGTGTTAATAGTCCAGGTGTGTTAATTGGCCAGGTGTGTTAATTGGTCAGGTGTGTTAATTGGCCAGGTGTGTTAATAGTCCAGGTGTGTTAATTGGTCCAGGTGTGTTAATTGGTCCAGGTGTGTTAATTGGCCAGGTGTGTTAATTGGCCCAGGTGTGTTAATAGTCCAGGTGTGTTAATAGTCCAGGTGTGTTAATGGCCCAGGTATGTTAATAGTCCAAGTGTGTTAATTGGTCCAGGTGTGTTAATAGTCCAGGTGTGTTAATAGTCCAAGTGTGTTAATTGGTCCAGGTGTGTTAATAGTCCAGGTGTGTTAATAGTCCAGGTGTGTTCAGTGTCTGTGTTGGTTCCAGGTGTGTCGTCTCCAGATCCCCTTTGCACCGTGAAGCCAAACAAACTGCTCTCCATCTGCAGTGTAGACAGGTGAGAGTTGAGGATGTACAGGTGTGTGTGTGTGTGTGTGTGTGTGTGTGTGTGTGTGTGTGTGTGTGTGTGTGTGTGTGTGTGTGTGTGTGTGTGTGTGTGTGTGTGTGTGTGTGTGTGTGTGTGTGTGTGTGTGTTGCGGTGTGTGTGTGTGTTAGGGCTATAATACCGGTAAACATGTTGACGTGATAAGTGTCATGGCGGTAGCAGCGATCCAGCGTATGGCGCGTTATGTTCCCCAGTGCGCATGCGCTCAACATCAGCATCTGGTCAGCCTCCCACACCTCTGAGGTGCTGAAGGAGCTCCTTCAGCTCCTCAGAGGTGTGGGAGGAGCTCCTTCAGCTCCTTCAGTAGTGTGGAGATGGTTTGGCTACAAGAGGGCAGACCTCCACACGGCTGAGTCTGTATCTCCCACCTCGAGTGTGTGGACAGATGTTTTCACTTTCTGTTGCTCCAGTCTCCCTCAGAAGGCGGAGGAGCTGCCCGAGACGCCCACCTCCTCCTCCTCCTCCACCTCCTCCTCCTCCTCCTCCTCCTCCTTGAGGCTGCAGTGGAAGCCGCGGCGCTCGGCGCTGCCCACACCCAGCGGCCGCCGGCTCTCCTCCGTCTTCGCCACGACGCCGCGCAGCGTCTCCCGCATCGCCCGGCCGGCCACGCCCAGGTGGGAGCGCCGCTACAGTGAGCAGACAGAGGAGTGAGGAGACGCTGGTCCACAGCAGATGTTCTGAGTCTCACATTGTGTTTCAGCCTGGCGCCAGCAGGGGGAGCCCCGGAGCAGGTGGAGGAGGAGCAGTGCTTCACCTCGGTGATCAAGCCCTTCTCCCTGGAGGAGGAGGAGCCCCCTAGTGGCTCCATGGTCCCTGGTCTGGATGGCCTCCAGGGGCCTCCAAGCCCACCGCCCCGCCAACCAGGAGGACCAGAAGATAGAGGAGGACCAGAAGATAGAGGAGAACCAGAAGATAGAGGAGAACCAGGAGGAGAAGGAGAACCAGGAGGAGAAGGAGAACCATCGAGACCTGATAGGACTCCGGTCTGCTGAGGACACGCCCACCAACACAAAGCAGGAGCTTATGGAGGTTGTGTGTGTGTGTGTGTGTGTGTGTGTGTGTGTGGTGTGTGTGTGTGTGTGTGTGTGTGTGTGTGTGTGTGTGTGTGTGTGTGTGTGTGTGTGTGTGTGTTTCCAGTATAACCGGTGTGTGTTTTCCAGGTCCTGCTGGTGGACCTTCCGGCTCCGGTTCTTCGTCTGGATGAGAAGCTGCTCATCGACCTCTCAAACACTCCGGACCACCCGGTGGCCAGCAAGCCCTGCGGAGGACAGGTGAGGTCCTAGGCTGAGGGTCCTAGGCTGAGGGTCCTAGGCTGAGGGTCCTAGGCTGAGGGTCCTAGGCTGAGGGTCCTAGGCTGAGGGTCCTAGGCTGAGGGTCCTAGGCTGAGGGTCCTAGGGTGAGTGTCCTAGGGTGAGGGTCCTAGGCTGAGGGTCCTAGGCTGAGGGTCCTAGGCTGAGGGTCCTAGGCTGAGGGTCCTAGGCTGAGTGTCCTATGCTGAGTGTCCTATGCTGAGGGTCCGAGGCTGAGTGTCCTAGGCTGAGTGTCCTAGGCTGAGTGTCCTAGGCTGAGTGTCCTAGGCTGAGGGTCCTAGGCTGAGGGTCCTAGGCTGAGGGTCCTAGGCTGAGGGTCCTAGGCTGAGGGTCCTAGGCTGAGGGTCCTAGGCTGAGGGTCATAGGCTGAGGGTCCTAGGCTGAGGGTCCTAGGGTGAGTGTCCTAGGGTGAGTGTCCTAGGGTGAGTGTCCTAGGCTGAGTGTCCTAGAGTGAGGGTCCTAGAGTGAGGGTCCTAGAGTGAGGGTCCTAGAGTGAGGGTCCTAGAGTGAGGGTCCTAGGCTGAGTGTCCTAGGCTGAGTGTCCTAGGCTGAGTGTCCTATGGTGAGTGTCCTATGGTGAGTGTCCTATGGTGAGTGTCCTATGGTGAGTGTCCTATGGTGAGGGTCCTAGGCTGAGGGTCCTAGGCTGAGGGTCCTAGGCTGAGGGTCCTAGGCTGAGGGTCCTAGGCTGAGGGTCCTAGGGTGAGTGTCCTAGGGTGAGTGTCCTAGGGTGAGTGTCACAGGCTGAGTGTCCTAGGCTGAGTGTCCTAGGCTGAGTGTCCTAGGCTGAGTGTCCTAGGCTGAGTGTCCTAGAGTGAGGGTCCTAGGCTGAGGGTCCTAGGCTGAGGGGTCCTAGGCTGAGGGTCCTAGGGTGAGTGTCCTAGGCTGAGGGTCCTAGGGTGAGTGTCCTAGGCTGAGGGTCCTAGGCTGAGGGTCCTAGGCTGAGGGTCCTAGGCTGAGGGTCCTAGGCTGAGGGTCCTAGGGTGAGTGTCCTAGGCTGAGTGTCCTAGGCTGAGTGTCCTAGGCTGAGTGTCCTAGGCTGGGGGTCCTAGGCTGGGGGTCCTAGGCTGAGGGTCCTAGGCTGAGGGTCCTAGGCTGAGGGTCCTAGGCTGAGGGTCCTAGGCTGAGGGTCCTAGGCTGAGTGTCCTAGGCTGAGGGTCCTATGCTGGGGGTCCTAGGCTGAGGGTCCTAGGCTGAGGGTCCTAGGCTGAGGGTCCTAGGCTGAGTGTCCTAGGCTGAGTGTCCTAGGCTGAGTGTCCTAGGCTGAGGGTCCTAGGCTGAGTGTCCTAGGGTGAGTGTCCTAGGCTGAGGGTCCTAGGCTGAGGGTCCTAGGGTGAGTGTCCTAGGCTGAGTGTCCCTAGGCTGAGTGTCCTAGGCTGAGTGTCCTAGGCTGAGGGTCCTAGGCTGAGGGTCCTAGGCTGGGGGTCCTAGGCTGAGGGTCCTAGGCTGAGGGTCCTAGGCTGAGGGTCCTAGGCTGAGGGTCCTAGGCTGAGGGTCCTAGGCTGAGGGTCCTAGGCTGAGGGTCCTAGGCTGAGTGTCCTAGGCTGAGTGTCCTAGGCTGAGGGTCCTATGCTGGGGGGTCCTAGGCTGAGTGTCCTAGGCTGAGTGTCCTAGGCTGAGTGTCCTAGGCTGAGTGTCCTAGGCTGAGTGTCCTAGGCTGAGTGTCCTAGGCTGAGTGTCCTAGGCTGAGTGTCCGAGGCTGAGGGTCCGAGGCTGAGGGTCCTAGGCTGAGGGTCCTAGGCTGAGTGTCCGAGGTGAG
>JAOPHQ010000796.1:0-5000 GCA_030340625.1 Merluccius polli
AGGAGGTTTCTCCCCCGTCAAGGTTACGTATATCGATGACAGCCGAGGTCAAACGGAGGATAAGGGGGGTATTTGAGTCTGTTGTTGTGACGCTTGCACAACGGTACACACCACACACAAACACCACACACACACACACAGAGTACTCACTCCAGGATATATTTAATATGTTGTGTTCCTCCATAGAGAGAGAGGATGACCGAATGCGCAAAAACCATGTCTGAGCTTTCGCTGCAATTGTAAGTGAAGTTGAACCACATGGCGTTCGATGCTGTTTGAGGAGATCTCCAACCAACTGGGGCGACCTACAAAGTAAAACAAAAACCCACATAATTATACTATGGTCTGGCTCAAATATTTAGTATACCACTTATACTGTCTCCAAACAAACAACGGGCCAAAGTGGAGCAGCTACTGCCAGCAAAACAAGGGGGGAAAAACAAAGGCGTATCACCGGGCTTAGCCACCTCTCCGCTGGTGGCGCTGCTGCTGCTGCTGCCTGCTGCTGTCTTGCCTGCTGCTGCTTGCTGCTGCTGCGAAGCTAAGCCACCCTCCCCGCTGGTGCGAAGCTAAGCTAACCTTAGCCGATGGGCTGGGGTAGCTCCTCCTGGGCCAAATGACAGGCTGGTGCCTGGCAGGAGCATGCTGGCCAATCTGTTATCTGTAAAAACCCCTTGTCAGGCCAGGACTCGATCAAGGCCAGTTCCTGGTGGGCTTCCCTTCTGGTGGGACGGGGGTTGCCGCTCGTGTCACGCCAGTGATGTGTAGCTCGTCGGTTCATGTGATGGAGCTAAACAGCATGTGGTGTGTTCGCTTCAGTGTTGTCTCCGCCGACTCGCCGGTGGATCTCAACCTGGCGCTTTCACATCCCAATCCACGTCAATGGATCGGTTTTTGCATTTTTATTTAGCAATAGGGTTTGTTGTTGTTTTTTTTTGCAGTGTGACCTATTTGACAACGTTAGAAACATTGCTGTGTGTGGAAAATGTAATGCTACCCCCACTTCCTTAATTTATACGAATACAAAATACGTTCTTGTATTTTCTGATTCCTATGGTTTCTCCAGTTGTTGTTTTTTAACTCGGTGGTTGTGCAGCACAATAACTTTTTTTTTTGTAGCTCCTCCAATTTGGATGTTGTGCTGTTGCTTGTTGATTGTTCTCAGCCTCACTTGTCAGCCTCACTTGTCAGCCTCGAGTTGCTTTTGGAGAAAAAAAGCATTGAATTTCTGGGATTAATAAAGTACCGGCTCAACTTATCTTATGAAAACTGAGCAAAGGATTTGTGCGTTATTGCAGCGATAACTGTGGCGGCGGGTGGCCTAGTTTTGGCGCTCTCCTCACCAGAACATCAGATCCAGCTTAACGCCAGGTTTTCTCTCCATGGGTGATCGAGGTTTGAGCTACATGCACTCGCTCACCGTGGCGCTTTTGAATAAGCCTTTCTGTGCCAAATGGCAGTCTAGCACAACTATCATGCATCTATAATAGGGGGCAGGGTGTGTTTCACTCCCAGAAAGGTTCTGGGTTCGAACCCCAATGTCTATAGAGCAAGATGTCTGAACCCTACCTGCTCCAAAAATCCCCTGTAAGTCGCTTTGAAAAAAAAAACTGTCTGCTGAATGACTCAATAGTTCATAATAATCAATGTTGGTGGTTTCTTTACATTTTAAAGGGGTTTTTATTGATGGCAAATATGGACTATGGTGCTATTCCTGGAAAGGACCACGCATTTCTGAACGACTCCCACCCACACACACACACACACACACAACCGACTACACATTTCCCACCGCTCCAAATTTCCATCCAATTATCTTCCATTATAAAGTTTGCTTCAGTGCATCAGATGAATTACGGCGGGAGCGCGCGACGCAGTGCCCTGGAAGCGGCCAGGTCTCTTTAAAGGAAGCCAGCATGTCAAACGATGCTAATCGCTAATCACTCTTTGAAGACCTCTGCCTCTCTCTCTCTCCCTTGGCGGGAATGTTAATGTCCTGCGGGCGCCGGGGAACCAGGACTCATTTGTAATTCTCCAGGTGTTCCTCCCGCCGCCGTTCTTCTCGCTTCAGTATCGCCACCCAGACACAGCTTGGATCGGGGAAAGATGTTTTAAACCCTGACGCTGTGTCTGAAACCGAAAACGACCCAACTATGGCATTAAACAAAAACCTGTCCGAAACCAAAAAGAAATCGTATTCAAATGTTTTGTTTAATAACTCGTCCCGGTCCGACCCGGTGAAGACAGAGCTTCGGTGTCAAAGTTTCCAAAGACACACAGCTTCAAAAGTTCGAGAGAAACCTCCTGGATCACCAAAAACAACAAAGGCAGCGCTAGCAGTACGCTGTTAGCACGAAGCACTACGCACCCGAAGAGAAAAACACACGAGCGCTATTCTGGATGACAGATTGCCAGAAAAATAAAAAAACACTGTAACTGTAGTCCATCATGTTTATTGAATCACCTAGCCTTTATTCGTAGCAGGTTAGAGGTTTTTTGTTACGTTTTGACCTCGATTAAACATTAAACCGGCTCCCATTATTCATGATTAAAACCTCGTTTGTCTGCTCCACCGACCGTGTTGTGGTTCACATACTGTATGCCGGGGAGGTGGGAGCGCCACCACTTTAAAAACAAAATACAAAAAATCCTGGGGAGAATTTAATTTAATGAAAGTTATACTTTCTAAACCACGACCTGAAATTCAAAACCGAACCGGATCTGACTTAGCATTTGAGGAAAATCATGTCCAAACCCGACGAGAAGAGTCAGCTGCCGTCGGTTTGGACAACCATTTCACGCTACATCCAGCTAGCGCTAAAAAATAAAAAAATAAAGAAAATTAGCACTCGCTAAGTTTATTATTATCGTTTGATGTTTCGTGTATTGCGTATGTATTGCGTCATTCTAGCAGATGCTTTTGTCTAAAGCGACTTGCAGTGAATTTTTCAAACAAGTTATTTGAATTTATTTATTTAAACAGGGACAATGCACAAAAAAACCCCATTAATCTTGTAAGACAAGAAGAGATGCTTTGAGGTGCCAGGTTATAGCAAGAATGGCTAATTTCCGCCTGTAGTAAATTAGGAATTAGCAACAGGTAAAGGTTAGGGCATCTTGCCCAAGTATGCCATAGGTTAGGCTGTGGTTTCGAACCCAGAACCTTTCAGCTGGGGGTCAAACACCGTAACCACTACTGTAGACTATTCACTGCCAAATTGTAAGTTACTTCTTAATATTCGTATATTTACCCTTTTATGTGAAGAAGCGCGTGTTAAAACATCGCTTAATTTGACGTTGAAGTTTCAGGGGATGCCGTTTGTTTACAGTAGTTGTCCCTTGGCTGCAGCAGCGCCGCATTCGCCGGATCCATTGAGCGAAGGCCGTCGGCGGTGGTCGTTGGAGGTCGGCTCAATAAAGTTTCTCCCTGCGGCGGTTTAGGAAACATCTATATGTTCAAATGAACGTCATCAGCGTAATCGCTTAGCGCCGGACCAAGGACACCGGACACCTGGGCCCAGCTGGCGGAGCCGGCCGGTATAATGGACCGCGCAGCATTCAGCCAAATAGACTCGGCTTTCTCTCCCTGTCCCATTGTGGCTCTGCTCCATTGTATATTAGTATGAATGGGAAGGTGTGTCTTGTGGTACCTGCGTTGTGTGCGGTGGATGAATGGGCTGATGTGGAGGATTATGTGGCCCTCCTCCCCATAGTGGCTGTTTGTCTGGATATGACACAATACACAACTTTCTGCAGCACAGTACCAGTGTATCTACAGTGTATTGGCCTGATGTGTTTGTTTCCGCCAGAAGAAATGTGTTTAGGAAATATGTATTTCTGACAGTTTAACAGCTATGAGCTGTATTATTAATACAGTGAGCGATGCCCCCCAGTCATCAACAACATCGATCACTTCTGGGCTTCCTAAACCATGTTTACCACATTGAATGTATGTACTCTTAAAGTTCATTATAATCAAAAACACATTTGCTTTTTCTTCCAGGCATTTTCTCTTGTTGAACACGAGATAACATTGACAAATCGTCGCGATGAATCCCCTATTATCCGCTCTGTGTGTATTGGCAAGAATAACGAATTTATTGGCCGATTCCCAGGCTAAAGCTGCTGACACTGCTCTCGACAATGTCAATATACGTTCAATACTAAAGTCACTATCTGAGGAGGGAGAATGAAGTTTGGTCTTATGTTAGCCGCTACGTAGCTAACTGGTGATTGGGAACGTTACCTAACCGCATCAGTAAATTGACGATTTAGCGATATATCAATATATTGTTTGATATACTTCATTGATATACTTGATATACTAGCATGTCAAGTTGTGGAATAATATGTAATCATGCATAATGTAGTTGTCCTGTCTACTGTAGTTAGGGAACCCTTCACTTCGGATCAACCGTTTGTACAGAAATCCTCATTACTTTTCGGTTGACTTAAGTGGCAACAAAATAAAAACCTTTGGACTTTCGCTTTCCTGGTTCAGTGCTGCATTAACGTCTGTGGTCTGCAGCTAAGTGCAGGAGCGCTGCTCAGCTAAGACGTCTCCGATTGGATAAGGGAGAGTGACGAATGGCAGTGGTACATGCATGGAGTGACAGCGGAGTCGTGCCTCCGCTCGGAGGGAGAGAGACGCTGGTGTATTATTATAGCTGTGTCTCCGCTGCCAAGTCCATGCGTCTTATTGTCACTGGAGGCCCCAGGAGATCGTCCAGATGCACTCCATTCCCCCCACAGTCATGAATACATAGACATAAATACATAGATATATATATATATACATAGATATATATATACATAGACATAAATACATATATATATATATATATATATATATATATATATATATATATATATATATATATATATATATACATAGATATATATATATATACATAGACATAAATACATATATATATATATATATACATAGACATAAATATATATATATATATATATATATATATATATATATATATATATAT
>JAOPHQ010000796.1:7500-18141 GCA_030340625.1 Merluccius polli
CCGGCTGTCTGTCCACCTGTCCGTCTTGCTGGCGGTCTGTCTCCGCGTGTCTGTCCATCTGCCTGTCCGTCTGTCGGTCCGTCTCTTCAGAGGGATGTGGGCGTCATCAAGGGCGGTTCAAGTTAGATCCCATAATGCATTGTAACACATCAGAGAACCTGACTCTCTGGAGAGTCACCAAATTACATCTGCAGCTGTTCCACTACTGATGACACACACACACACACACATACACACACACACACACACACACACACACACATACACACACACACATGCGCACACACACACACACACACACATGCGCGCACACACACACACACACACGTGCACACCCACACACGCATGCACACACACACCCACACACGCATGCACACACACATTCACATGTACACACACACACGCATGCGCACACACACACACACACACACACACACACACACACACACACAGTCACACGCACACACACACACTCTCACACACACACACACACACACACACACATACACACACGCACCCAGAGCAACAGGGTGGCAGGTTTTGGAGTGATTGGCGTCTCTTCAGTTGAACTGATGATGAAGAGGATGATGATGAAGAGGATGATGATGAGGACGAGGAGGAGGAAGTCATTCCACCGATCGCTGTGCCGATGCGGCGAGGAGCGACGAGGAGCAGAGTGGGCTCTGCTCCTCGTCGCTCCTCGCCGCTCCTCACCGCTCCTCGCCGCTCCTCCTGGCTGATTACACGCTTGGCCACTTAAGAGGAAGGAATGGTAATTCAGGAGATGAGAGATAACCAAATTACCGCGTGGCCCTTGAGCCCGGCGTTACAGGAGGCGTTACAGGAACTGATAAAATAACTACTAGTCTTCTTAACTGAATAACACTCCTTGATGTGTGAGTGGTTGGTGTGTGGCGGGGAATCGAACCTGTGACCTTCCAGTTAGGGTAGGGGGCTGAACAATTGATCGAAATATAATTAAAATCTCAATATGTCCGATTCCAATATCCAAATCTCCACAGCTGGAATTTGTCATGCGGGTAAAAATGTGTGAATCTGCTTCCGCACAAATATGTTTTTACCCAATCAGCATCCGCCGGTAATATGGCCGTCCTGGTGAAGGTCACATGGCTCTGCTACACACTAAGTGATTAGTAGTCGTTTGCTGGCGGCTATGAATCATTAGGCGGTCGGTTCGGATGTCGACGGCGTCTGAGACCTTTAAAAAGAGAAAAGGTTGCGATAATGGATCATCAAATATCTCTAATCGCTTATTTTAGCTCGATTTCTGTGTGTTGTGTTATGAGCAGCGAAACACCAGTTACATGTTTCCTAGTTGGCGTTGCCATGGCGCCTGTGATGTGCAGGTATGTCCAGTAAGATTTAAAGACTCAAAGACTTCATTCATCATAATCTCTATAAACGGATATTATTATCTGCATATGAATTCTGAATCTGGAGGCGAAGGGACACGATTTTGGTATCGGACGCGTTCTTCTGGTTTCCCTTTTCTAGTCCGAGTCGTATCGACCAATCACGTTTGAGCGGCTTCGGTCGCATCCGGGGTAGACAGTCTCCACAGTGTGGAGAGCAAAAAAGAGGCGGAGCCATCGGCCGAAATGCAACCTGGGAACCCGTCGCCATCGTCTGACGGCGTTTTATGAGCTACTTGTGGAAAGGCTACTTGTGAAACGATCCGGTCTCAACTCGCTAATCGGACAGGAAACAATGACCGGCGCCCGGAAGAGGAAGTCTTGGCCCTGGATATCCGCTGGCTGAAACCCCCCCCCCCCCCCAGAGGCTGAACCCCCCCCCCCCCCCCCCCCCCCCCAGAGGCTGAATCCCCATCAGATGGAGCCGGTTGGGTTCCTGGACGCGTGTGTGCAGTGAAACGCTGGTAAGACGATGCCAACGGGTGTAGTTTAAAAAAAACAAAACAGCACCAGATGAAGATAAGGATGATGACGGCGATGCGGAGGGCGAAGAGACGACGACGACGATGACGATGATGATGATGATGATGATGATGATGATGATGATGATGATGATGACGGTGGTTATTAGCGGCCACCGGGTCGATGAAGCGCCGGTCGGAAATAGACCTGAACACTCAAGACACTGCCTTTAACGTTAACCTTCACCGGTCTCTCTCTCTCTCTCTCTCTCTCTCTCTCTCTCTCTCTCTCTCTATTTTTCTCCCCCTTTCTCTTCCGCCTCTTCTCTCTCTCCATCTCACTCCCCCCCCCCCACCCTCCCCCCCCCCCCCCCCCCCCCCCTCTGTATCTCGTTCACCTTGAGTGCCCCTCAGCTGGTAGCCTGACCTTCATATCCCGCTGTGTGTGTGTGTGTGTGTGTGTGTGTGTGTGTGTGTGTGTGTGTCTGTGCGTGTGTGTGGCGCGTGTGTGCGTGTGTGCGTGTGCGTGTGCGTGCGTGTGTGTGATGCGTGCCAGAAAGTGAGAGAAAGCTCTTATTTTTAGCGCGCCGCACCGATGCCCCCTCAGCAGAAACGCGGCAACAGCGCTCGCTCAGCAACAACGCCCGACGAGTATAACGTAATAAGTAGAGCGGCGTTAACGCGAAACAAACGGGACCGCCGTCATGTGACCGCCGCGCAGGAAGTGATGGATGGATGGATGGGTGGATGATGGATGGATGGATGAACACACAAAATGGAGACAGCGTTCGTCTTCATCTTAGATGACCTTGAGGAACCCGGCGGTTGGTCTCTGGTCTCCGTAGATTAGGAGCCTCCTAATGAAATAAGACGAAGCTTTAACACATTAGCCGACACGTAAATCTGAGGCGGGGATTTGTTCTGGAAACCGAAACGCCGCCGGTCCGCCTCGCCGCCTCGGTCGCCGCCAGCTGGCGACGGTGTAGTATGGCGGCTCCGCGGCGTTGTAGGACGCCACGAGTATATCACACAGCAGATCCAGCGCCGCACGCCAACGCCGGCGCCGCTCAACACGGCCGTCGTAAAAACGCGAAGGAGAGAACGGAGCGATCGCCTCGTCCGCGGTCCATCCTGATTGGCTTACGGAGGCCCGGGGGGAGGGGGAGGGGCCATTTGGGGGGAGCCGTTGCCGTGGCGGCGGGCAACCGGCGGTGGAGGCGTGTGGGCTCGGTTTTTGCTCCAGAAATAGACCCGGCCCCTTACGCAACCGAGGGCCCCGGCGTCCGCGGATGGGAGAGGAGAGCGGCGGAATCACAGCACCGGAGGAAAGAGGAGAAGAAGAAGAAGAAGAAGAACCGCAAAGCTTGTTAGCGTTGTCAGAGTGCAACCGGTACCCAAAAAAAACACACACACACACACACACACACACACACACGGAGAAAAAAAATAATATCTATATGGATCCGAGAGAGAGGAGCGCTCCCGGCCCACGCGGCCGCAATTTATTCATAAATATTTAAGGGAAGATGGTGGGATGAAGGGAAGGTGAAGAGGGGTCAGATGTTGAAGGGAGTCCTATTTGAGTAGAGGGACCCACACTGTGTGAATAATTCAACACACACACACACACACACACACACACACACACACACACACACATATATATATATATATACACATGCACACACACACACACACAGTCAATCTCAACCCGGTGCTCTCCTCTGCCTCCTACTCACACACAGATCTAACGCATGCGGTCACCAGTCACACATGCACAGCGTCGGTGAGATCGGATGTTTACCATTTTTATTTCGCGCAAAAATGGGTTTTTATTTGTCGGAGATGAGCGGAGAAATTTGTGCGTTTTTATTAACAGTTTTATTCTCAATACCTTTTAATGTATACTTTTGTATTTGCTGTTTGTAGTATTTATTAAGCAATTTATTATGTGAGACTGGAAACTAAATTGCCCATCTTGGGATAAATAAAGTGTTTCTAATCTAATACTTTTGGTGCATTTAGCATAATAAATTATTAGCATTAATAGCATTTAACTTCTTCCATCTCATTTGGTAGAAAATACCTTTTTATATTTTTACTATAATTTCATAATTTCCTCACAAAGTGAATACATAACAGTATTTATGTTTTCCTTAATATTGTTTTATTTCCTCACTAAGTCTCTTAAAGTAAATACATCAAAAACCGCAGCGTCACCAGCCAGTCACCACAGACACAGACACCAGCCAGTCACCACAGTCACAGACACCAGCCAGTCACCACAGACACAGACACCAGCCAGTCACCACAGACACAGACACCAGCCAGTCACCACAGTCACAGACACCAGCCAGTCACCACAGACACAGACACCAGCCAGTCACCACAGACACAGACACCAGCCAGTCACCACAGTCACAGACACCAGCCAGTCACCACAGTCACAGACACCAGCCAGTCACCACAGACACCAGCCAGTCACCACAGTCACAGACACCAGCCAGTCACCACAGACACCAGCCAGTCACCAGCCAGTCACCACAGACACCAGTCAGTCACCACAGACACCAGCCAGTCACCACAGTCACAGACACCAGCCAGTCACCACAGACACCAGCCAGTCACCAGCCAGTCACCACAGACACCAGTCAGTCACCACAGACACCAGCCAGTCACCACAGACACAGACACCAGCCAGTCACCACAGACACAGACACCAGTCAGTCACCACAGACACCAGCCAGTCACCACAGACACAGACACCAGTCAGTCACCACAGACACCAGTCAGTCACCACAGACACCAGCCAGTCACCACAGTCACCAGCCGGTCACCACAGACACAGACACCAGCCAGTCACCACAGACACCAGCCAGTCACCAGCCAGTCACCACAGACACCAGCCAGTCACCACAGACACCAGCCAGTCACCACAGACAGACACCAGCCAGTCACCACAGACACAGACACCAGTCAGTCACCACAGACACCAGCCAGTCACCACAGACACAGACACCAGTCAGTCACCACAGACACCAGTCAGTCACCACAGACACCAGCCAGTCACCACAGTCCACCAGCCGGTCACCACAGACACAGACACCAGCCAGTCACCACAGACACCAGCCAGTCACCAGCCAGTCACCACAGACACCAGCCAGTCACCACAGACACCAGCCAGTCACCACAGACAGACACCAGCCAGTCACCACAGACACCAGCCAGTCACCACAGACACAGACACCAGCCAGTCACCACAGTCACAGACACCAGCCAGTCACCACAGTCACAGACACCAGCCAGTCACCACAGACACAGACACCAGCCAGTCACCACAGTCACAGACACCAGCCAGTCACCACAGTCACAGACACCAGCCAGTCACCACAGACACAGACACCAGCCAGTCACCACAGTCACAGACACCAGCCAGTCACCACAGTCACAGACACCAGCCAGTCACCACAGACACCAGCCAGTCACCACAGTCACAGACACCAGCCAGTCACCACAGACACCAGCCAGTCACCAGCCAGTCACCACAGACACCAGTCAGTCACCACAGACACCAGCCAGTCACCACAGTCACAGACACCAGCCAGTCACCACAGACACCAGCCAGTCACCAGCCAGTCACCACAGACACCAGTCAGTCACCACAGACACCAGCCAGTCACCACAGACACAGACACCAGCCAGTCACCACAGACACAGACACCAGTCAGTCACCACAGACACCAGCCAGTCACCACAGACACAGACACCAGTCAGTCACCACAGACACCAGTCAGTCACCACAGACACCAGCCAGTCACCACAGTCACCAGCCGGTCACCACAGACACAGACACCAGCCAGTCACCACAGACACCAGCCAGTCACCAGCCAGTCACCACAGACACCAGCCAGTCACCACAGACACCAGCCAGTCACCACAGACAGACACCAGCCAGTCACCACAGACACCAGCTTGGTGCGGTGGTCTGTACTGCAGTGTGTCTGCAGGCCTTCAGCGCCTTCAGGTGTCTTCAGGTCCGAGTCTCCAGGCTGAGAAGGTCGAGGGTTTCATATTTTCCAGAGATGTTTCGATTTCTCAACACCGGGAAAAAAGTCAAAGTAAAATCCCGGAAAAATGTCAGTACCGGGATTATTTTCCATTCAACCCTAACATGGACCGTACATCCCACATGGTCTCTGTAACCCTCTCTGGACCAGCCATGGTCTCTGTAACCCTCTCTGGACCGGCCATGGTCTCTGTAACCCTCTCTGGACCAGCCATGGTCTCTGTAACCCTCTCTGGACCAGCCATGGTCTCTGTAACCCTCTCTGGACCAGCCATGGTCTCTGTAACCCTCTCTGGACCAGCCATGGTCTCTGTAACCCTCTCTGGACCAACCATGGTCTCTGTAACCCTCTCTGGACCAGACATGGTCTCTGTAACCCTCTCTGGACCAGCCATGGTCTCTGTAACCCTCTCTGGACCAGCCATGGTCTCTGTAACCCTCTCTGGACCAGCCATGGTCTCTGTAACCCTCTCTGGACCAGCCATGGTCTCTGTAACCCTCTCTGGACCAACCATGGTCTCTGTAACCCTCTCTGGACCAGACATGGTCTCTGTAACCCTCTCTGGACCAGCCATGGTCTCTGTAACCCTCTCTGGACCAGCCATGGTCTCTGTAACCCTCTCTGGACCAGCCATGGTCTTTGTAACCCTCTGGCAGTGCACACACACACACACACACACACACACTCTTATCCCATCTGTGTGTGTGTGTGTGTGTGTGTATGTATGTGTGTGTTTTTATCAAGAGGAAAAGTCAATGTTTGTGTTGGCGTGCCAGGCAAGACCGCAGGAGCCTCAACACACACACACACACACACACACACACACATACACAAATGAGCGGAAACTGCGGTGTGTGTGTGTGTGTGTGTGTGTGTGTGTGTGTGTGTGTCTGGCAGTCATGACTTCCTTTATATACGTATATATCTAGATTTTCCCAGCATGCATCTGTTCTCTGCCAATCACTGTTAAATCCTTCCCTTTGGCACAAAGGAAATCGACTTCAGTGACCCAGCAGTAGACGGCCGTGCTGGAAAGTCGCTATGTATATATTAGCTATTGTAATTATGTTATGTATATATTATATACATACATAATGTACTGTATGTATAACAGTCTGTGCTGTGACCTTTTCTTTGTGTTGGCGGTCAGCCTGGTTGGACATCTGGAAACGCACTATGAAATAAAAAAGGGGACATATGTACACTGAGTCTATTGTTACCATGGTAATGTAGTACTGTAGTAGCACATAGGTCATACATGACCAACGGTTCACTATGATGAGTTTTTAAACTTTGGTAAACCAGACAAAAACTATCCAAATAGGAATAGGGAATCGATCTATATTTATTTATTGATTATGACCATATTGATTATGATCGTCATGCCTGCTCATGGTATAAAGTTGATAGATAGATAGCAGATAGACTAGATAGCAGATAGACACTAAGAGTCTAATTACCACTTTCTCAAAATGAATATTCATGAGCAAGCTGGACCCTCTGCCATTTCGGAAAAAAATCGATTCATATATTTTTTAAATCCTTTTTTATTTATTTTTATTTTTTAAACGAGGATGTCTGGTCACCCGATTGTATTGAGACGGGGGATGTAGACAGTTAAGTTTTGCGCGTGCACACACACACACACACACACACACAGGACACACGGTCTCCCGCCAGCCACTGTAAAGGTAGCCGTGTTGAAACCCAATCTGGCCGGTGAGCAGCGTTGGCGTGGGAACGGCTGGGGGGGGGGGAGAGGGAGAGGGGATGGGGGGGGGGAGAGGGGATGGGGGGGGGGGGGGGAGAGGGGATGGGGGGGGGGGTTCTGGTTCTGCTTCAGGTAATCATCCAGAACTTCACTCGCTCACATTCCTGCTGAGAAGGAGACCGTGCTGGAAGGCAGCATCACTCACTCACATTCAGTCACTTCCTGTTTATACAGGTGAGGGTGAGGTTAGGGTGAGGTTAGGTTAAGGTGAGGTTAGGGTGAGGTTAGGTTAAGGTGAGGTTAGGGTGAGGTTAGGGTTAGGGTGGTTAGGTTAAGGTGAGGTTAGGGTGAGGTTAGGGTTAGGGTGAGGTGAGGGTTAAGGTGAGGTTAGGGTGAGGTGAGGATTAAGGTGAGGTGAGGGTTAAGGTGAGCGTGATGTTGGGGTTGAGGGTGAGGTTAGGGTTAGGGTGAGGTGAGGGTTAAGGTGAGGTGAGGGTTAAGGTGAGGTGAGGTTAGGGTGAAAGTGAGGTTAGGGTTAAGGTGAAGTTAGGGTTGAGGTTAGGGTTAAGGTGAGGGTGAGGGTAGGGTTAAGGTGAGGTGGGGTTAGGGTGAGGTGCGGATTAGGGTGAGGTTAGGGTTATGGTGAGGTTAGGGTTAAGGTGAGAGTGAGGTTGGGGTTGAGGGTGAGGTGAGGGTGAGGTTAGGGTGAGGATTAGGGTGAGGTTAGGGTGAGGATTAGGGTGAGGTTAGGGTTAAGGTGACGTGTCCTGAAGACGAAACCAAAAGACTGAGAATGACAACCAGAAAAATGAGTAGATGGTGTATTAGTAGAAGACACACACACATGCGCACACACACGCACACACACATGCACACACACACACACACACATGCACACACACACACACACACACACACACACACACACACACACACACATCCACACGCACACATGCACACGCACACACATGCATAAGTAGGCATGAATCCCAGAGGCACTAACACCTTCCACATACACACCTTGTAAATTCCTTCCTTCCTTCCTTCCACACACACACACACACACACACACACACACACACACACACACACACACACACACACACACACACACACACACACAGCCTCTGGGGTCCTGAGGCGCCTCATCGGGGCTCAGGTGGAGCTGGCCGGTGCTCTGGGCGGTGGCCAAGCAGATGTTACCTGGTGTGTGTGTGTGTGTGTGTGTGTGTGTGTGTGTGTGTGTGTGTGTGTGTGTGTGTGTGTGTGTGTGTGTGTGTGTGTGTGTGTGTGTGTGTGTGTGTGTGTGTGTGTGTTGAAAACCAGGCAAGTCCCCAGATGGCTGACCTAGATACACACAGCGCCAGGGGACACACACACACACATGCAAGCACACACACACACACACACACACACGCGCGCACTGACTTAAGCACACACATAGAGCTCCAGATATGTGGAGTCATTATGGATGCTGAGATATTAATTAAGGAGATTCTCCCTGATTGAGATCATTACAGGTGTACAGCTGGTGTGTGTGTGTGTGTGTGTGTATAGATATATACCTGTCTGGTCTGTCTGTCTCCATCTCTCCATCCATCCATCTATCTATCGAACACCTGAGGAGCATCCCTAAACCTTCATGGTGTGTGTGTGTGTGTGTGTTGTGGTGTGTGTGTGTGTGTGTGTGTGATTGAATCTCCATCCCAGCCAGTTTAATTTGTTTGGTTACATAACCCCTCCATGTTTATACACGTGTGTTTGTTTATGACAACTATGTTTGTGAGAAGCACAAACATAGTTGATGTGTGCTTGTGTTTGCATACCTGTGTTGTGTGTGTGTGTGTGTGGTATGCCCGCCTGTTTATGTGGGGCTTGCATACCTGTGTGTGTGTGCATAACCCTGCCTGTGTGTGTGTGTGTGTGTGTGTGTGGTTGTGTGCCTGCATGTGTGTGTATGTGTGCGCCTGCATGTGTGTGTGTGTGTATGTGTGTGTGTGTGTGTGGTGTGTGTGTGGTTGTGTGCATGCCTGTGTGTGTTGTGTGTGTGGCTGCGTGTGTGTGTGCGTGTGTGTGTGTGTGCGTGTGCGTGTGTGTGTGCGTGTGTGTGTGTGTGAAGTCATTACAATGTCAGACCGCATTGCAGTGCAGTAAAAACCCTCCGTCGCTCTCTCTCTTCTTCGGAGAGATGCTGGGAAACATAAACTACACCTCACTTTGGTTCACTGGCAACCCCTACCCTAATACCCTGTCCTGGTACCCTTATACCCCATCCTGGTACCCTAATACCCTGTCCTGGTACCCTAATATTATGTCCTGGTACCCTAATACCCGTCCTGGTACCCTAATACCCGGGTCCTGGTACCCTAATACCCTGTCCTGGTACCCTAATATTATGTCCTGGTACCCCTAATACCCCATCCTGGTACCCTAAATACCCCATCCTGTACCCTAATACCCTGTCCTGGTACCCTAATATTATGGTCCTGGTACCCTGATACCCTGTCCTGGTACCCTAATACCCCATCCTGGTACCCTGATACCCTGTCCTGGTACCCTAATACCCTATCCTGGTACCCTAATACCCTGTCCTGGTACCCTCAATTCACTGTCCTGGTACCCTAATACCCTGTCCTGGTACCCTGATACCCTGTCCTGGTACCCTAATACCCTATCCTGGTACCCTAATACCCTGTCCTGGTACCCTAATACTCTGTCCTGGTACCCTAATACCCTGTCCCTGGTACCACTAATACCCTGTTCTGGTACCCTAATACACACCACTTTGGTTCACTGGCAACCTACCCTAAATACCCTGTCCATGGTACCCCTGTCCTGGTACCCTAATACCCTATCCTGGTACCCTAATACCCTGTCCTGGTACCCTGATTACCCTGTCCTGGTACCCTAATACCCTATCCTGGTACCCTAATACCCTGTCCTGGTATCCTAATACCCTGTCCTGGTAC
>JAOPHQ010000797.1:0-14507 GCA_030340625.1 Merluccius polli
CCTCTCTCCCCCCCCCCCCCCCCCCCCCCCCCCCCCCCCCCCCCCCCCCCCCCCCCCCCCCCCCCCCCCCCCCCCCCCCCCCTCTCTCTCTCTCTCACTCTCTCTCATCCCTCTTCATGTTCTGTCACGTCGCCATATCCCTCACCCCCCTCCCCACACTTAACTCTCTTCTTTCTTCCCTTTCCCTTTCGACTACCTCGCCTCTCCCCCTCACCCCCCCCCCCCCCCCCCCCCACCCCTCTCTCTCTCTCTGTCTCTCTGTCTCTCTCTCTCTCTCTCTCTCTCTCTCTCCCGGCTGTCATCCAGATGAGTTCAAGTCCTTCCTGAAGAGGCTGCCCTCCACTCACTTCCTGCCCGTCAGCAGCGTCCACCTCCTGTGGGGCAGCGACTGGGACCTGCAGGCGCGCTACCGCCTCCTGCAGAGCTCCCTGGAGGTGCAGCGGCTGAAGATCCAGCGGACCGCCCGCAAGCTGTTTGGCCTGAGCATCCGCTGTCACCACAACCCCAACCACCAGATGCCTAGGGAGAGGTGAGGGCGGAGGCGGATGGTGTTTCCTACTGTGGCGCCCTTGTGGGATGTGGGATTGTGTGATTTTTTTTGTTTTTTTTCGATTAGGGTATGCCATTTTTTATTTTTTGGTGTTGAAGGAGGCTAACTTCCCCCCCCCCCCCGCCCCCGAGGCACAGCATTGAAGGTTTACTTTCAATGTTGTCTTTTCTTTTGAAGAGTAACCTTTTGCATGGTTGCGCATTTTTAAAATGTGAATTCAGTCCTGAAGCTGTGTAACAAGCCGGCTCGCTCTAATTTAGGTACAGTCAAAGAAAGGAAAACACACACACACACACATACATACACAAACCTGTCTCACACACACACACACACACTCGATGCAGTGTTCATTTAAATGGTATTTAACTAACCTTCACCGCAGAGTTGTCAAGTGTCAAAAAAAGTTGCAAACCTACACAGTTGGAAATGGGAAAGTTGGAAAAGGTCTGTTCCCAAGCTTTATCAAAGAGTTGCGGTTTGCATTCGCCGGGTCTGACTATGCGTCTTGACGAGCCGACAGCGCTGTACCGTGTTTTGTTGGCTGGCGGCTGTGACTTAACATTATCTGCTAAAATTGCTATCCATCGCCTGCTAAGCAGACTGTGCAAAAGCACTTGGCCACTTGTGTTAATATGTACTTTTTTTATTATATCGTTGCATCTTTCTGGAGTCTGGTGACAGGTTTTAGTGTCCCTTATTTGTTTTCCCGACGGGTATATCTCCTGCCGAACCGTGTACAAAACCAATAATTCACATCTGAACATAAAACTGCATGTGTTATGTTGTTGCTGTTGTTTTTTCAACATTCCCCATATCATGATAACCCCCTTTCTCCTTTATTCATCTTGGATACTCATAAAAACTGTTTTTTTTTTTAATGTCACCTCTTATTCGTATCGTTGCCATTATACTCGTTCCATCTGTATGTGGTACAAGCTCTCTGTTGTGAAATGGGCCTCCTCCTGCTTTTTCGTTGGCTCCAGCACAGGCGGTGGCTGTGATTTATGACACGTCATCTAAGCATCAGAATTGTCTGATGAGCCATTACATAGCCACAGATTTCTGTTCTCATTCATGAAAAACGAACAGCCTTTTTTTTTCCTTCTTCCCACCCGCCATTTCATTCCCCTGCGGAAAACCCATGCCAAGCCACGCGGCTTTTAGAGTCGGCAACCAATAAGGAAAGGATTAAAGTAGCAGTGAGACACTCTCAGATTGCATATTAACGATGGTCGTTTTTTGATACGTGTTTCAGATGAGCACTTGAGATAACACAATCTGAACCGTTAACGCAAATTCATTCGATTAAGTAGTTATTGCGATTGCTCTGCTCCTGTGTGCGATTGTGAACAGAGAATAAAACAAAAAGCGGACACAACAGGCTACTTTCGTTCAGTATCTGCACACCTCCAACTCTGTGCATGAGGCTTATTTTTAGAGATAGAGATGTATGTTTTTGTAGCATTTCATTCAATTAACGGGCACACTGTTGCTAGGCTACTGACAGCTCACTGATGTGCTACACACAGCTTATTAATACGATGTATAGTGTCTGTAGTGGACGCAAATGTAAAAAACGTCAAATTTCTTGCTAGCGAGAAAAAGATAAAATGTTCTCTCGTTTCTACACGTGATATCATGTCCGTCAACTTTACCTTTTGTTCTAAGCAAGTTCTTCTGGAGTTGAAACAAAAAGTAGAAAGGTCAAAGACGGCGTTGGCATCGCCCGTTATTACTAATCTACACCAGCCTTGTGTCTGGGAATGGGCTGGGAGACGGCTTTCCGGGGGCCTACCAAAATTCAAGGTCATCTATCACAGTTACTACTCGAGGTTTATTAGCATGTCAAGCCAACCTTGAGCTCATCTTTCCCGTCTGAGAAAAATCGGGATTTAGAATTCACATCCGATGGCCACAAAGGAAGTGCTTTACTGTCAAGATGACAGGAAAAGATGCCTGAGGGGGGTTGGAGACAAGATTAGCATAGCAATGCTATAATGCTGCCCAGGGAGGCCCTGCTTGAGGGAAATAAAGGGACTCCACCCACTTTGAAGCCAACTTGTCTATTCCACTTGCCACCAATACTTGATCAAACTACAACATAAAACTAATTACAATAACGACTATTTAAGTGGCTCTTTTTTTTTGGAGACTTTGGCTCGCCGGTCGTCGTCTCATATTTGATTTTCGATCCTCTTGTCGTTGCGCCCCACAGGTCCGTGATGCAGTGGCTGAACCGCGTCCAGTCCTTCCTGTACTGCAACGAGAACGGCTTCTGGGGCACGTTCCTGGAGAGCCAGCGGACATGCGTGTGCCACACGGGCATCACGCTCTGCCAGCGGCCCATCCCTTGTGTCATCGGCGGCAACAACAGCTGCGCCATGTGCAGCCTGGCCAACATCTCCCAGTGCGGCTCCTGCAACAAGGGCTACAAGCTGTACCGCGGCCGCTGCGAGCCCCAGAACGTGGACTCGGAGCGCAGCGAGCAGTTCATCAGCTTCGAGACGGACCTGGACTTCCAGGACCTGGAGCTCAAGTACCTGCTGCAGAAGATGGACTCGCGCCTCTACATCCACACCACGTTCATCAGCAACGAGATCCGCCTGGAGACCTTCTTCGACCCGCGGTGGCGCAAGCGCATGTCCCTGACGCTGAAGAGCAACAAGAACCGGATGGACTACCTGCACATGATCATCGGCCTGTCCATGAAGATCTGCCAGATGCGCAACAGCAGCATCGACCCCATGTTCTTCGTCTACGTCAACCCCTTCAGCGGCAGCCACTCGGAGGGCTGGAGCATGCCGTTCGGCGAGCACGGCTACCCGCGCTGGGAGAAGGTGCGCCTGCAGAACTCGCAGTGCTTCAACTGGACCCTCCTGCTGGGCAACCGCTGGAAGACCTTCTTCGAGACGGTGCACATCTACCTGCGCAGCCGCGCCAAGATCCCCACGGGCCTGCGCAACGACACGGGCCAGGGTCCCGTGGACCTGGCGGACCCCAACAAGCGGCAGATCTACATCAAGATCTCCGACATCCAGGTGTTCGGGTACAGCCTGCGCTTCAACGCCGACCTGCTCCGCAGCGCCGTGCAGCAGGTCAACCAGTCGTACACGCAAGGCACTCAGTTTTACTCGTCCTCGTCCGTCATGCTCCTGCTGCTGGATATCAGGGATCGGATTAACCGCCTGGCCCCGCCGGTGGCCCCGGGGAAGCCCCAGCTGGATCTATTTTCTTGTATGTTAAAGCACAGGCTCAAGCTTAACAATAGCGAGATGATTCGAGTGAACCATGCGTTGGACATGTACAACACGGAGATACTGAAACAATCGGATCACCTGACTACTAAACTCTGCTGAAGTACGATGATCTCGACGACCACGGTGACAAAAAAGACGACAACGGCGATGTGAGCGAAGGAGTGAAACACATGAGAGGCAAAACCCCCCCGCAGAACAAACTCAAACTGCATGTGGGGGATATAAATCGTGATCCGGATTTCACTTTTTTTTTTTCTTTTTGGACACTTTTTGTTCTGCCTTTCGATGTTATATTAACAACTTTGTAAGTGTAAATGTCAAAGCGGAAAAATGGAAAAAGTTCGCTGATAGTCTTTTTTTCGGGCAGATGAAGAATTGATTGATTGATTGAGACCACGTTTAAAGACTGTATCATATTTGTCCCAGCATGTCTGTCATTCCCTAAAAAAAAAATCTTAAAAAAAAAACTATAAGAGAAAAAAAATAACAAAGAAAATAAATACATCTTTTGGTGAAAAAGAGGCCTTGTTTTAATCAGAGGGAACAAAGGTTGTATCTGAAACTGCCATTCTTTACTGAATTAAAAAATAAAGTTTTTAAAAAGGTATACTAAAGACAAGGGCAGAACAGATATCATCCTTTTATTTCAGCCAACGCTCAAAGTACTGGGCAGTTTAATATTTAAAATGTTTCTACATTTTAAGGGTAAAATAGCCTTGTAAACAAGTACTTTACATATAAGGTATAGACTTTACTACATTTCAGATCCACACCTAATCCGCATCGCTCTTTGTGGGACGAGGCATTTTGTCGCACTGATGCAAACAGCAAACAGTCAGCCGACAGGGCAGCCGTCGAAGGTCATGTCGATTAACAGAAGCCAGCTGTTTATATATATAGATATATACAGTATATGTGTGTGTACCTTTTCTTTCTTTCCTTTGGTTCAGTTTATGTTTTTTCGCTTGATGCTTAATGCTGTCCGTTGAACTGAATGTCTCATTTGAAAGTACGCAACTTCAGTCCCAAGCTGAAAACTCTTTGCATTTGGAGCGCTCTCTCTCTCTCTCTCTCTCTCTCTCTCTCTCTCTCTCTCTCTCTCTCTCTTTTCCCTCCACTCCCACCCCCGCCGTCCCCCCCGCCCACACCCTCACCCCTGTGTTTTTTGAAATTAGAGCTGTGTTTCTTTCTCACAAGGCTAAAGGTACCTCCTGAGTGGTGCAATATCGTGGGTCTGAAAAAGAAGAACAATCAATGCTATTTTGTAAAAAAAAATAACAAAAAAAACACACACACAACGCTTCGCAAAAAAAACGTGAGTCGTGACTGCTGACTTGTGCAGCTTCTCTGGGCGACAGCAAGACGAAAACATTCACCGGCATCTATTACCAAGACAACTTTAAAGCCATATGCTCTCCCGAGGTAGACCACCCCACACAGGCAAATCTTCCCATCTCCTCTCCCCCTGCCCGTATTTTTATTATTAGTATATGGAAAATTTGCACCGATTTCTTGTTCAATATAGTTTTTGTTCTTTCTGAAGTCTATCTAATGAGCTGATTTCTAAATAGAGGATAGCACAGAGTCACAGAGAAAGTATATTGCATCGGAAACGGGGGAAATGTCTTGCAGAGCGTTGCGGGAACCAATGTACCACAGAAAGAACCCCGACCTGAGAAATAATTGTATTACAGTTTGAAATACCTATTTTGCAATGTAAATCATTTTACGTTTCTTGCTACTACATGCAATTGTCTCGTTTGTACACGTGGTATAGATTTACTGACATTGACACCGCAGAATTCAGACGTCCTTTTCTTTGTTGCTGCGAAAACACAAACTGTGTTGTTTTTTTACACTTACAATCATCAAACGGAACTATCAAAATACACTACCTGTTATTATTATTATTGTTTTTATTATTATTATTGTTTTTATTTGTTCACGGTTTTTTTATGATTATTATTATTAGCATTATTAAGTGCCTGTTATATATCCCTTTAACATGTTTAGAGGTGGAGGAAATATACTCCAACAATGGTATTTGATTAGCAGTATTTCAGAGCATAGATTTTGGCTCCACCCCCCCCTCCATCTTGGCCTATAAGAGCAGTGTTTCTATCACCCGTTTGTACATGTGGGGAAAAACCAACCACCAGCAGGAGAATTAAGTGGCGGTGGATATTTCTTCTCCCCTCCCCCCTCCCTCCCCCCCGCCCCCCCCCCAACCCCCACCCCCGATGTACGATATGTAAATAATAACTCTGTTTCAAATAAAGTAATCACAGCAAAAAGGTATGTAACACAAAATTTATGAGAAAAACCGATCCTGCTATATCAAAAAAAAAAGAAGGAAAAAAAAGTCTCCATTTGAGTACATTAGCACAAAGTACAGAAATACCCATGTTTCATGTGAATAATTTAATTCTAAGTCAAAAAGTGTGTCAATTTATGACTGTTTTGATATTGTCAAAATATATTGTACATTATGATTTAGCGCTAAGCCAATGCATAACAAATCCATGAAACAAGCACACATTTACTCTTTAATATTCGCCACTATTTCATTATTTCACCGCAGTGTCGCATATGTATATCACAAGGATATATTTGATTGAAGATGCCGCTCCTAATACCTTGCCTATGTACCTTTTTGCTGTTCTGTTGAGATCAATATCTGCTTATTTCAAATGAATGTTTCATATAATACTCTATTTCTCATTAAAAGGCTATATTTAATAAGAAGAGCCACGTTTGTTTGTATCCTAATCTGGTTTAAAGAGCAACGAAGCCCGTAGAAGAAACGTTGCTTTGTCTCTGGATATCAAGTGATGTTTTTCTATTTTCCGCTGCTCAGCATTATTTAAAAAGGTCAGGACTTCGGCCCGTTTTACATTTGATTATTCTAAAGGGCTAACGCATGTAGGCTATACACACCGCAGAACCAAGTTGTCCTTGTGCATTTACAACTCAATCGCATCCATCCTTATAATTAAATCACTTAATGATGTCTTTGTAAATGTGGTTTTAATGGTAGTTATTCATGTTAGATAGATGATGTGCTATAAACTTAATGACTGTTCTGTTCAGGCATATTTGTGTGTGTGTGTGTGTGTGTGTGTGTGTGTGTGTGTGTTTAAATAGTATATCCCAAGAGGGAACTGATTCTTATAGAAAAGTAGATCTGACAACTTTTTTTTGGATACTAAGGTTAACATGCCACCTACACATAATGTTAGGCAAAGTGATGTTTAATACATATGCATCTATACATGAAAAAGGTAGAACAACATTTTAAAAAACATAGTCACGTCTCATTGAAATAGTCACCCACAAGAGAAAATGTAATTAATTTGGAATATAATCAAGGTATATGTTATAATTAGTACAACAAAAAAGTCAGGAAAAGTGCATAATAAAATAGCAGTAATTGGAAACTAAATGTAAAAAGGTAGGTTTTAAGATTCACTTTTTTAATGAACTGGAAAAGCAATTTGTGCATTCCACAAAACCAGATAAACAGCTACATAGATAAAAGAAAAAAATAAACAATAACAGATTGAGTAATGAGGCAAAGAAAAACAAGGACACATCGAAGCCAAATAACTACAATCCTCTTATGACTCATGATGACTGATGCTCAGCAGCCCGCGCTTCACAATCCATAGAAAGTTAGGCATAATTTAACTGTATAAAATAAAACAAATACATTTATATTATATTTACTCTGAAACACAAGACCGAAAGCTCCTTTATAGTGTTGTTTTATGGCAATCAAAATGCTACATTAAGTACCTAATAAGGAATTATTCATAGAGAAAAGAATAGGACCAAAATTTTAAAAGTAAAGTGTAAATGCTGCTATTGTAAACATATACTGTAGATTAACACTTCGTAACCATCCTCAGCCAACCGTGGCTCTGTCAGTCAAAACTGAATGGTCAGGTCTATCCAAGACAGCATACAAATCAAGCAGTGCTAACATTTACTTGGATGTAATGGAATAGGATTAGTTCTCTGTACAATGTGTTTCAATGCTACACTCTCAGAAATAAAGGTACCGAAAAGCCAAAAAAAAAGGTACAAAAGCTCGTCGCTGGGGCAGTACCCTCCTACAAGGGTAGAAATGTACCCTTTGTTGTAATTGTACCTGAAAGGTACTTCTTAGTACCCCATGGGAACATGAAAGGGCCTTTGATGGTACATTTGTGAATGTTGTACCTTAAATAACTAGATTGTACCTTTATTTATGAGAATGTACCTTTTCAAAGGGTGTTAACATGTACCTTTCAGCATGCATAATTCAATGTGTACCTTTTTCTATGTAAAGGTACTAATTTGTACTCCGCTGGAAACATATTTGTACCTTTGATGGTACATTTGTGAAATTTGTACCTTAAAGAACTTAATTGTACCCTCACTGTTTATACATGGAGGAAGCCTTATTGAGATCAGGTACAGGGGTTCAGGAGTTGTACTGTATTTGATGTATTTCCTGTATTTGAGGAATTGGGAATGATTGTGTTGAAGCCTTGTTTCAGTCACACAAATAGTGTTGACACACGCAACCAACTGTAGAAAGGCTGTAAACAATATTTCCATTTGGAAGAGTCGCATCTCTTTGACGTTGCTGTAACAGCTTTTCATCATTTCATGGAAAGAAAATAGGAGATGGAAACAAATTGGTTTAAAATGACAGAGCTGGTATGGTGTGTGACAGCAGACAGTGGTTATCATCTTTGATCTCAGAGAACTAGATATTTTGTCAACCATGTATTTTAAATTATTCCCTCTTAATGATGGTCTCTAGTCCCTTTTTAGCTCTTATTTTGAGCCATTCGTGGAGGAGGGCTATGGGAGGTTTAAATAATACATTTTTGGTGTACTATGTTGACCAGTGAGTTGGATGGTTACAGCTGAACTTGAGTAAACTGATCATATAAATTAAGAAAAGAGAGCAAACTTGGAGATATTTATGTTTTAGTTTAGAGAGCAAAATTCAGATAATGGCACAACATTTGAAAACAAATATTTTTTACCAATACCGTGATACAAACAAACAAATGTTTACTCATAGAACAACTGACGCTATGAACCCAATTTAATCGCTAATTTAACATTTTGGCCTTAACATTTGTTTGACTTTTTGAAGGTTGTAAAAGAGTTTGTAATTCCTAACTGGGGTATACACAGCAACATCTGTGCTGCCAACTTCTGTAAAAGGAAACGACACAACAACCATAAACGGGGCCCCATTCCCTGAGCTAATGTAAAAGCAGATTTATATTCCCCTTTCTTGACACCCTCCATTTCACTTGGTCCCTCTTGTTCACATCATGCGTGCAGGAAGCGATTCCCTCAGCTCATCACAGCAAATGTTTACGCCTGGAAAGACATTAAAGAGACAGATCTCTCAAAGTTCACAAAAGCCCAGAGCAGCCGGAAAACAGTAAACCAAATACAGGCAGGAAAACAAAAATAAAGAGGAGGGGAAACAATGAGATGTAAGCTTTGATTTAATATAACCTTCACGCAGATGGTACAGGTAAGAACAAATGATCTCACTAGTAATGTTAGCACACACTTTTAATTTTTCGGTGAGAAAAATAGGATGAAAAAACCTGTGTGTGCCTCATGATAGCTCAAGATGCTTAAACCTCAGGGCAGTTTCTATTCTGGTATCCTATAGACAGCTGTACATGACAAAGGAGAAAGTGTGAATGTTAACATGCTATTGGCATTTTTGCAAAGAGTTGGTTAGCATGAGTGTCTGTATTGCGGTGTCGTCACCTAGCAAGGCTGTGGGGGAGAATTCACTATAAATATCAGTACTGTTCGCCGAGGGACAACACAAACGTATTTCTGTAAAGGGGACATAATGTACATAGATGTATAGAGGTTGACTCATCTTAAAGGAACACTTTATCCATTTGCATTAAACGCTGCATCGTTAGAAACCCAGTCATATTTTTGAATGGTCGTGCAACATTCACTCATTTTCCCCTGAGACGGGAGAAATCCGTATTTACCTCTCACACTTCCTGGTTCAAATGACGTAAAACGACGATTTTTGCGTCACTAGAACCCCCCCCCCCCCCCCCCCCCCCAAAACACTTCCTAGTACAAATGACGCAAAAATCGTCGTTTTACGTCATTTGAACTAGGAAGTTCAAATGGGTGAAGTGTTCCTTTAATTACAATTTTCTGAGAGTCGTCGCAAATGATGAACTGGGACACGAGATATAACAAAATTAAACACTTTTAATCTAATGTGTGTTCGACAATGAGAAGCAGTCAATTCGACTCTATGCTTTTGTTTCTTTCAATCTCTGCATTTGCTTAAGAAACCTTTTAAATTTGACTCTATGCTTTTGTTTCTTTCAATCTCTGCATTTGCTTAAGAAACCTTTTAAATTCGACTCTATGCTTTTGTTTCTTTCAATTCTCTGCATTTGCTTAAGAAAGCTTTTATTTTGTTGACATTCCCTGTCCTCTCCTCTGAATCAGCCATCAGATCTGAAAGGTGATAGGAGCAGCCATCAGCCGGGGGCCAATTAACTTTGAGTCCACAGAAACATGTGAGCATGTTTCTTTCTTCCAAGCAATCGGGATGGTATTCAATTCTCGAAAAGATTAGCAGACTAGCTGTCTGTCTCCCGGCGCTGGACAAACACCATGGAAAAAAAACAACTAATTTCTCTGAGCAATATATAATAATCCCGTACTAAACTAAACTACACATTTATCACAGAGTCGAGAAACAGCACTTGCACAAGCTTCCCCTGCATCCACCCACTTACTCTCGGGATGACCGGGGTCAGCCGCAGGTGAATTCTTCTGCGATTTAATTCATTCTTGGCATTTCAGATCTCCGCAGCACGTCGGTATCCCTTTCCCAGGGGGGATAACTCCATGAACCCCGAAGAAAACAGAAACCGATCTCAACATGCCACGACAACAACAACGCATCTTGCATTTTGTGTTCTGCACATTTGATGCCAGGTTTTTATTTAGGTGTTTTTTTCCACTCAAATCCAACCGGCCTGAATTCAACTTCAGGTGTCACTTGACCTCAGGATATTTGCTACATAGAATTTGCTGGGAAAGCACCAAACATAGATGCAATGGCTGCTCGATTAATAAAATATAATAGTATAAGATATAATATGATATTATTTATTTCCCGGCACCGATACAACACTGCGTTGTCTACTCTTGATTCAGACATAATTGTTACACATACTTTGGATACAGGAAGACATGCCATGAATATCCGCATCTGGTGGGCGCTTTTATCCAAAGCATCTTACTATCCAGTCAGTGCTTTCGCCTTTAGCATGGGTGGCCCAGGGGGAATCGAACCTGCCTAACCTCAGTGTTAATGCATTGCTCTACCAGTCTCGCTCGACGGTAAATGTGCAATTTTTTTTACCAATTTTCGGGCCAATTGGATGAATGGGTGTTAAGTTATGCGTGCATTTTTGAGAGGCATATCCCTTGACAGCCGTCAGTGAATTTTGCTGACGTATACATCGTTATGCATATCTAGGTCAGCTTTATGCGCACATCAAAAGATATTGGAATGAGTGTAGCAAGATTGTTAATTACAGAAAATAGTATATAAGAGGGAAATTACCTAATTAGCCTCAACATGAATAATAGTGCCATGATATGACTAATGGGGTGATCATTCTTGAATATTGTGAAAAATGTGCCCATCAATATCATCATCTTGTGAAAGCATGTGTCTATTAGTATTTCACAGGCTTATTCCATTGAATAAGCCTTTTTTTTGTGCCTGTTTTAAATTTTCAGATGAAGGGTTTATTTTTTTATTTTTAGGGGGCCAAGCACAAAGTGCAAGGCACCCTGTTGTAATTGTTAGTTTTTTAATTATTATTATTATTATTATTATTATTATTATTATTACGCCAAAAATACCTGCTTAGCCAAAACCGCCCAGTTGCTTTTCATGAAACTTTCCACAATGGTAAAAACATTTTCATTTTGTGAAATTAAAATGCCATTTTGAATTTTGTGAAAAACACTCAAATCCCTAAGGAAACTAGGTTTTTAGACATAGGTGCACATCCTTTGGTCTTCATTTGATTATAAACAAAGTCTGCACAGTAAAAACCAAAGGCACTAGGTGCCAATGAAAACGAAAAGGGCAAGGTTTAAAAAGGCGTTTAAACATAAACGCTTATGACGACATCAAGATGGACTCTGATTACTTTGAGTCCAATGTAAAAGTTGTTCAGGACAAAATTCTGAACAAGATGACACACGTGCGTGTCATTAGAGGCGTGGCATCACAATGGGTGTGGCTTGTGACAAAGATGACCACAGTTCCTGTCCCGAATGACCGATTTGAGCAGAATCAGTTTTGGGACATTTGCTGGAGAAGGTTCTAATCGCTCAAGTAAGATGAAGTTGTTGGACTGAACAATATGGCCGCCAGAGGCCCCAATTGGTCCAATCAGATTTAAGGAGCCAAAAGGCGGGGCTATCTTGGGCCAATCTTCAGCAAACCAAAGTTCATTCAGATCTGACCATAGGCGGCGCTACAGCAATTGCTTGAAAACCAGAACTTTCAACAAGTGTAACTCCTGACCACTTTAACTTAAGGTCATGAAACTTTGTATGCTTATCACTAAACCGAAGCTGAGGTTATTTAATCGTGATCAACCCTATGAAAACAAAGAGGGTTGTAATGGTCTGCATGAGGCTTGGCCTTGAGAAACGCTGTTTGCAGCTTTAATTGTTTTTTCTTTAACACATTTTTTCTTGAAGGTCCGACAAATTTAGAACCGATGTCTGATGGTTTAAGGGGACGCTGAACACACCAGTCTTGGTCATGAGTCATTCCACATGTCCTTTTCAGAGATACAGCCACACATAGGGTACAGAAGTGTTTGGTTTGGTTGGAACGGGCGTCGCCAAATTAGTGGGGACAGAGCCCAATAAAAAGTCTCTCCGACCATCAGAACAAAAGTTATTCAAGAATGGCTCATCTTGGTTATTATCATGAAACCCTAACCCTAATATGACACCCATTAACATTAGAGTGAGTGGTAGTTTTTCTTTAATAACGTTTTCTCTGAAGGTTAGAAAGACTCAGAACCGATGTCTCTGATTATTTATGATCAGGCTGAGTACATCAGTCTTGGTCCTGAGTCACTGCGACCTCCCTTTCCGAAAAACCCTAACCCTAATATGAAACCCTAACTCTAATATGACACCCATTAACATTAGGGTCAGTGGTGGTTAGTTTTTCTTAGTTTTTGAGCACAAAAACATGCACCACTTAAAAATCTCAAGTTCAAGCACGGTTCTTGGCCCGCATCGCCAATTTACAGGATACACGCAAAAAATGGTGCAGGGTGTCCACTTCCTGCAATACTGAACAAAAACCACTGGTGCCTAACGAACTGTGTCATCTAAAAGTCACCTAACTGCTCACATTCCCCCTCTAATGACCATCCTATAATTCACTCACATTTTGCGTCCGGGTTTAAAATGCTTCACGATCTATTTGTGTTTATGAACCCGTTATTCTTCTCGGTATGCCCCTCCTGACCACTCTAAAGTTACCGTTTTTACCCTTTGGGTCAGTCGTAAATTGCCGACTGGCTTTCCGCAGCAAGGGGCAATCAACTATTGCTGCTGTTTTGTCTCGACAGCTTCGAAACAGAGCGGTGTAATACGTTCATATCTGACAACCTGTGAACACTAACAAACCGCCGCACGACGACTGCTCGTCCGATCCAGACGGCCGTCGGTGAGATTGATGGCGGTGACTTGAGAGCCGCGGTTTAGAAACTGCCTTATTCCCACCTTGACAGTGTTCCTATAAACTGCTTCCACTGGTAGATCCGAAAGCTCCCCCTCCATCTGTCTCTGTCAGGGGGATGTACACACACACACACACACATGCACGCGCGCACACACACACACACACATGCACGCGCGCACACACACACACACATGCACGCGCACATCCACACAAGCACATGCAGGCACACACACATGCAGGTACACACACAAACACACACACTTGCATTTGCAGACATGCACACACACACACACATGCACGTGCACACATGCATGCGCACACACACAAACACACCCACACACACACAATAAAATACAAAACCACAACCTTCATGGTGTGGAAACAGAACCAGCCAGTCACGCCTTCTCAGGTGAGGTCTCTTCTTCCGTCTCCTCGCCCTCACGGCTCCTCACTGCTATGCCCCCCCTCCCCCCCCCCCCCTTGGGTGGTCAAACGGCGAGGGGCCTCATATAGACTAGGAAAACACTCAGTCCCCCATCTGTCAGAATGGGTATCTGCTTGGGTCAACATCAGACAAGAGTGTAAGCACCCTCCAAAGGTACAGGGGTCAGTGTGCTACTTTCACCGAGGAGTCGCTTCTGTTTTTAGGGACACACCGGCCCCCCCCTTGGGCCCCAGGAGCCAAACGGCCAATTAACCTCACGTGGCCCAAACACATTTTCACAAATTATGAAGCAGGTCCCAAATGGCAAGAGTTAATGAATTAATTTAGTGGGACAGCAGGCTCACCTCATTGTTAGCGGGACTTCGTGGCGTTCACCCTGCATTAATCAATGGCGGTACCTTTGACCCCTGTGCTGCATTGAAGTGAAATAAATCAGAAAGCCAAACAAATTATCGTTTG
>JAOPHQ010000798.1:0-24787 GCA_030340625.1 Merluccius polli
AAAAACACGGTTTCACAGGTGAAATACCCAATCGTATGTTGTGGATAGTAACTTGGCTCGTTAGGATCTCGACCAATCACAATGCACGTCATTGTGATTGGCACAGTGTAGGTGATATATCTGTTTGCCACATATGCCAACCTGCAAGTTGCTCTTAAAATTAATTGATCACCAACATTCAACATAACAAATCTTGATATTATATGGTGTCATTTTTGCTTTGTAGATATAACAAAGCAACATTGAAATCACTGGGTTTGAGGTCACCATAGCTTCAGTCTTTTCATGAACAACATTTATAGAACTCAAGTCAGCTGTCCCAACTGACTAGAAACAGTGATTATGATTGAGTTGCACCTTGTGTCAAACCAATCAGTGACAGAGAAGAATGTGATTGGATGTAAAGAATGTTTAAAAACTACCTTCAGCCGCTTAGCTCACTAGACTGTGTATTAAAACAGTTTTATTGTCAATGGAGTTGTAGTTGCTGGCTGCACCAGGGTCACTGGTTTACTGCAGTAGTGCTCAACGGCTGCCATGGCTTTCCTATGGTTATTTTTTTGTGTTTTTAAAAAATACTTTATTCAGCAGTAGATGGTATTATTTTAAGGCATGTTAAAATGTTGTTTATCTTCCAGGGTACTGCAATTGTCTCTACTACTTGCTGGGGAGTGTCAAGTACATGGTGAGTATTCTTTAAATGTGAAGTTAAACAGGCAGGTATCCATGTGTTGATGAGTATGCTTAACAGCTTACAGGTATGGCTTTGCTGAGTATTACGCTGGGCCGGAGAAGCTTACCTATGAGCCCCAGCAGCCTTCTAGCTATGAGCCCCAGCAGCCTTCTAGCTATGAGCCCCAGCAGCCTTCTAGCTATGAGCCCCAGCAGCCTTCTAGCTATGAGCCCCAGCAGCCTTCTAGCTATGAGCCCCAGCAGCCTTCTAGCTATGAGCCCCAGCAGCCTTCTAGCTATGAGCCCCAGCAGCCTTCTAGCTATGAGCCCCAGCAGCAGCAGCCTTCTAGCTACGAGCAGCAGCAGCCTTCTAGCTACGAGCCCCAGCAGCCTCCTAGCTACGAGCCCCAGCAGCAGCAGCCTCCTAGCTACGAGCCCCAGCAGCCTGAAAAGCAGCAGCCTCCTAGCTACAGGCCCCAGCAGCCTGAAAAGCAGTGGCCACCAAGCTACAGGCCAAATCAGCAACCACCTAGTGACTGGCACCAGCAGCCTCAAAAGCAGCAGCCTCCTAGCTACAGGCCCCAGCAGCAGGAACGTCCTAGCTACAGGCCTCAGCAGCAGCCACCTCAAAAGCAGCAGGAACCTCCTAGCTACAGGCCCCAGCAGCCGCCTCAAAAGCAGCAGCAGCCTCCTAGCTACAGGTTTAATCAGCAACCACCTAGTGACTGGCACCAGCAGCCTCAAAAGCAGCAGCCTCCTAGCTACAGGCCTCAGCAGCAGCCACCTCACAAGCAGCAGGAACCTCCTAGCTACAGGCCTCAGCAGCCTCACAAGCAGCAGGAACCTCCTAGCTACAGGCCCCAGCAGCCGCCTCACAAGCAGCAGGAACCTCCTAGCTACAGGCCCCAGCAGCCGCCTCAAAAGCAGCAGGAACGTCCTAGCTACAGGCCCCAGCAGCAGCCTCCTCAAAAGCAGCAGGAACCTCCTAGGTACAGGCCGCAGCAGCCTCACAAGCAGCAGGAACCTCCTAGCTACAGGCCCCAGCAGCAGCCTCCTCAAAAGCAGCAGGAACCTCCTAGGTACAGGCCCCAGCAGCCGCCTCACAAGCAGCAGGAACCTCCTAGCTACAGGCCCCAGCAGCCGCCTCACAAACAGCAGGAACCTCCTAGCTACAGGCCCCAGCAGCCGCCTCAAAAGCAGCAGGAACCTCCCAGCTACAGGCCCCAGCAGCCGCCTCAAAAGCAGCAGCAGCGGCCTCCCAGCTACAGGCCCCAGCAGCCCCCTCAAAAGCAGCAGCGGCCTCCTAGCTACAGGCCCCAGCAGCCCCCTCAAAAGCAGCAGCGGCCTCCTAGCTACTGGCTCCAGCAGCGTTTACTGCTGTAACGCACAGAAGTTGTACTCTACGTGGATTCAATTGGGTATGATTTCTTACTTTAAACTACATAAAATCCTGCAAGGTATGAAGGGGTCAATAACTAGTGTTTTCTTTTTTCTTTAGGTCATTCACTGAACGCGTTCAGTGACTTGGTACAGGTGGATCACTGGAGTTCCTGCAATGACATGGTTCTACAAGTCTCATTTTATCTGTACAGCAAAATAATAAAGTTGTCAATTTCAAATGGCTCCTTGTATTGGCCAGTCTGCATGCCAGCAGTTGTCCTAAAATTGAACACCCATTTGAGCAACTGCGTGTTCAAAATGTGTTTCCGATGCTGTGGTACAAATGGACGGGCATGCAATGTTACAGTTCCATATAACATTATTTTTACAATGTACCTCAGGCAAGTCAGATGAATGGGGTAAACTCATTATGGTGCTCTTCCACTGGATGATAGCAACTCTACTCGTCTGGCCATTTGAACAATTGGTCTTAAACTTTTTACAGGACGGCTCCTTGAGGGAATGGGTCAGTAAATGTGGTTGAGGTAGAATGTGAGCAGAGATGTCTACCTGGTCGTTACTACTGTTCTGAGTGTGTAGCTGGTTAGCGGGTAATGTACAGTGTAGGATTGTCTGTAAATAAAGGCAGGAAGATGTATATCGCATTGAGGATGTCACAGCTGTTTCATGTGGTGTTGCCATGAATCTTGCTGACACTGGGAGGTGTTATCTGTAGTGGCAAAATGTTATTGAAAGCGAGTTAGGTCAAGCTATTACCGTGCAGTGGAAAAGCGCAACTTGGAATTACAGCTGGATTCGTTTTTGTAATGCACGTGCAAACCAAAAAACTTGAGGGCTACAGTAAATGGCAAGTTGAAAAATGTAGAGGCTGATTAAACGATTTGTTCTGTGGTGCACTAGATCATAACATACAGTAAAAAATGATAAGACTGGCCCATCATTCCTATTCGGTTTAACCCTTTGGTCAAGGCTTGACTGTCTAAAAATATACATGCCATAGTGCTATACCATGGCTATTGGTAGGACTGATGCAGAGTATCAAAGCTTTAAAAACACGGTTTCACAGGTGAAATACCCAATCGTATGTTGTGGATAGTAACTTGGCTCGTTAGGATCTCGACCAATCACAATGCACGTCATTGTGATTGGCACAGTGTAGGTGATATATCTGTTTGCCACATATGCCAACCTGCAAGTTGCTCTTAAAATTAATTGATCACCAACATTCAACATAACAAATATTGATATTATATGGTGTCATTTTTGCTTTGTAGATATAACAAAGCAACATTGAAATCACTGGGTTTGAGGTCACCATAGCGTCAGTCTTTTCATGAACAACATTTATAGAACTCAAGTCAGCTGTCCCAACTGACTAGAAACAGTGATTATGATTGAGTTGCACCTTGTGTCAAACCAATCAGTGACAGAGAAGAATGTGATTGGATGTAAAGAATGTTTAAAAACTACCTTCAGCCGCTTAGCTCACTAGACTGTGTATTAAAACAGTTTTATTGTCAATGGAGTTGTAGTTGCTGGCTGCACCAGGGTCACTGGTTTACTGCAGTAGTGCTCAACGGCTGCCATGGCTTTCCTATGGTTATTTTTTTGTGTTTTTAAAAAATACTTTATTCAGCAGTAGATGGTATTATTTTAAGGCATGTTAAAATGTTATTTATCTTCCAGGGTACTGCAATTGTCTCTACTACTTGCTGGGGAGTGTCAAGTACATGGTGAGTATTCTTTAAATGTGAAGTTAAACAGGCAGGTATCCATGTGTTGATGAGTATGCTTAACAGCTTACAGGTATGGCTTTGCTGAGTATTACGCTGGGCCGGAGAAGCTTACCTATGAGCCCCAGCAGCCTTCTAGCTATGAGCCCCAGCAGCCTTCTAGCTATGAGCCCCAGCAGCCTTCTAGCTATGAGCCCCAGCAGCCTTCTAGCTATGAGCCCCAGCAGCCTTCTAGCTATGAGCCCCAGCAGCCTTCTAGCTATGAGCAGCAGCAGCCTCCTAGCTATGAGCCCCAGCAGCAGCAGCCTTCTAGCTATGAGCCCCAGCAGCAGCAGCCTTCTAGCTATGAGCCCAAGCAGCAGCAGCCTTCTAGCTATGAGCAGCAGCAGCCTCCTAGCTATGAGCCCCAGCAGCCTCCTAGCTATGAGCCCCAGCAGCCTCCTAGCTACGAGCCCCAGCAGCAGCAGCCTCCTAGCTACGAGCCCCAGCAGCCTGAAAAGCAGCAGCCTCCTAGCTACAGGCCCCAGCAGCCTGAAAAGCAGTGGCCACCAAGCTACAGGCCAAATCAGCAACCACCTAGTGACTGGCACCAGCAGCCTCAAAAGCAGCAGCCTCCTAGCTACAGGCCCCAGCAGCAGGAACGTCCTAGCTACAGGCCTAAGCAGCAGCCGCACAAGCAGCAGGAACCTCTTAGCTACAGGCCTCAGCAGCAGCCACCTCAAAAGCAGCAGGAACCTCCTAGCCTCCTTGGGTATGTTATTTATCTTCCAGGGTACTGCAATTGTCTCTACTACTTGCTGGGGAGTGTCAAGTACATGGTGAGTATTCTTTAAATGTGAAGTTAAACAGGCAGGTATCCATGTGTTGATGAGTATGCTTAACAGCTTACAGGTATGGCTTTGCTGAGTATTACGCTGGGCCGGAGAAGCTTACCTATGAGCCCCAGCAGCCTCCTAGCTACGAGCCCCAGCAGCCTCCTAGCTACGAGCCCCAGCAGCCTCCTAGCTACGAGCCCCAGCAGCCTCCTAGCTATGAGCCCCAGCAGCCTCCTAGCTACGAGCCCCAGCAGCAGCAGCCTCCTAGCTACGAGCCCCAGCAGCAGCAGCCTCCTAGCTACGAGCCCCAGCAGCAGCAGCCTCCTAGCTACGAGCCCCAGCAGCCTGAAAAGCAGCAGCCTCCTAGCTACAGGCCCCAGCAGCCTGAAAAGCAGTGGCCACCAAGCTACAGGCCAAATCAGCAACCACCTAGTGACTGGCACCAGCAGCCTCAAAAGCAGCAGCCTCCTAGCTACAGGCCCCAGCAGCAGGAACGTCCTAGCTACAGGCCTAAGCAGCAGCCGCACAAGCAGCAGGAACCTCTTAGCTACAGGCCTCAGCAGCAGCCACCTCAAAAGCAGCAGGAACCTCCTAGCTACAGGCCTCAGCAGCCGCCTCACAAGCAGCAGGAACCTCCTAGCTACAGGCCCCAGCAGCCGCCTCACAAGCAGCAGGAACCTCCTAGCTACAGGCCCCAGCAGCCGCCTCAAAAGCAGCAGCAGCCTCCTAGCTACAGGTTTAATCAGCAACCACCTAGTGACTGGCACCAGCAGCCTCAAAAGCAGCAGCCTCCTAGCTACAGGCCTCAGCAGCAGCCACCTCACAAGCAGCAGGAACCTCCTAGCTACAGGCCCCAGCAGCCGCCTCACAAGCAGCAGGAACCTCCTAGCTACAGGCCCCAGCAGCCGCCTCACAAGCAGCAGGAACCTCCTAGCTACAGGCGCCAGCAGCCGCCTCAAAAGCAGCAGGAACGTCCTAGCTACAGGCCCCAGCAGCAGCCTCCTCAAAAGCAGCAGGAACCTCCTAGGTACAGGCCGCAGCAGCCTCACAAGCAGCAGGAACCTCCTAGCTACAGGCCCCAGCAGCAGCCTCCTCAAAAGCAGCAGGAACCTCCTAGCTACAGGCCCCAGCAGCCGCCTCACAAGCAGCAGGAACCTCCTAGCTACAGGCCCCAGCAGCCGCCTCACAAGCAGCAGGAACCTCCTAGCTACAGGCCCCAGCAGCCGCCTCACAAGCAGCAGGAGCCTCCTAGCTACAGGCCCCAGCAGCCGCCTCACAAACAGCAGGGACCTCCTAGCTACAGGCCCCAGCAGCCGCCTCAAAAGCAGCAGGAACCTCCCAGCTACAGGCCCCAGCAGCCGCCTCAAAAGCAGCAGCAGCGGCCTCCTAGCTACAGGCCCCAGCAGCCCCCTCAAAAGCAGCAGCGGCCTCCTAGCTACTGGCTCCAGCAGCGTTTACTGCTGTAACGCACAGAAGTTGTACTCTACGTGGATTCAATTGGGTATGATTTCTTACTTTAAACTACATAAAATCCTGCAAGGTATGAAGGGGTCAATAACTAGTGTTTTCTTTTTTCTTTAGGTCATTCACTGAACGCGTTCAGTGACTTGGTACAGGTGGATCACTGGAGTTCCTGCAATGACATGGTTCTACAAGTCTCATTTTATCTGTACAGCAAAATAATAAAGTTGTCAATTTCAAATGGCTCCTTGTATTGGCCAGTCTGCATGCCAGCAGTTGTCCTAAAATTGAACACCCATTTGAGCAACTGCGTGTTCAAAATGTGTTTCCGATGCTGTGGTACAAATGGACGGGCATGCAATGTTACAGTTCCATATAAAATTATTTTTACAATGTACCTCAGGCAAGTCAGATGAATGGGGTAAACTCATTATGGTGCTCTTCCACTGGATGATAGCAACTCTACTCGTCTGGCCATTTGAACAATTGGTCTTAAACTTTTTACAGGACGGCTCCTTGAGGGAATAGGTCAGTTCATGTGGTTGAGGTAGAATGTGAGCAGAGATGTCTACCTGGTCGTTACTACTGTTCTGAGTGTGTAGCTGGTTAGCGGGTAATGTACAGTGTAGGATTGTCTGTAAATAAAGGCAGGAAGATGTATATCGCATTGAGGATGTCACAGCTGTTTCATGTGGTGTTGCCATGAATCTTGCTGACACTGGGAGGTGTTATCTGTAGTGGCAAAATGTTATTGAAAGCGAGTTAGGTCAAGCTATTACCGTGCAGTGGGAAAGCGCAACTTGGAATTACAGCTGGATTCGTTTTTGTAATGCACGTGCAAACCAAAAAACTTGAGGGCTACAGTAAATGGCAAGTTGAAAAATGTAGAGGCTGATTAAACAATTTGTTCTGTGGTGCACTAGATCATAACATACAGTAAAAAATGATAAGACTGTGGCCCATCATTCCTATTCGGTTTAACCCTTTGGTCAAGGCTTGACTGTCTAAAAATATACATGCCATAGTGCTATACCATGGCTATTGGCAGGACTGATGCAGAGTATCAAAGCTTTAAAAACACGGTTTCACAGGTGAAATACCCAATCGTATGTTGTGGATAGTAACTTGGCTCGTTAGGATCTCGACCAATCACAATGCACGTCATTGTGATTGGCACAGTGTAGGTGATATATCTGTTTGCCACATATGCCAACCTGCAAGTTGCTCTTAAAATTAATTGATCACCAACATTCAACATAACAAATATTGATATTATATGGTGTCATTTTTGCTTTGTAGATATAACAAAGCAACATTGAAATCACTGGGTTTGAGGTCACCATAGCGTCAGTCTTTTCATGAACAACATTTATAGAACTCAAGTCAGCTGTCCCAACTGACTAGAAACAGTGATTATGATTGAGTTGCACCTTGTGTCAAACCAATCAGTGACAGAGAAGAATGTGATTGGATGTAAAGAATGTTTAAAAACTACCTTCAGCCGCTTAGCTCACTAGACTGTGTATTAAAACAGTTTTATTGTCAATGGAGTTGTAGTTGCTGGCTGCACCAGGGTCACTGGTTTACTGCAGTAGTGCTCAACGGCTGCCATGGCTTTCCTATGGTTATTTTTTTGTGTTTTTAAAAAATACTATATTCAGCAGTAGATGGTATTATTTTAAGGCATGTTAAAATGTTATTTATCTTCCAGGGTACTGCAATTGTCTCTACTACTTGCTGGGGAGTGTCAAGTACATGGTGAGTATTCTTTAAATGTGAAGTTAAACAGGCAGGTATCCATGTGTTGATGAGTATGCTTAACAGCTTACAGGTATGGCTTTGCTGAGTATTACGCTGGGCCGGAGAAGCTTACCTATGAGCCCCAGCAGCCTTCTAGCTATGAGCCCCAGCAGCCTTCTAGCTATGAGCCCCAGCAGCCTTCTAGCTATGAGCCCCAGCAGCCTTCTAGCTATGAGCCCCAGCAGCCTTCTAGCTATGAGCCCCAGCAGCCTTCTAGCTATGAGCCCCAGCAGCCTTCTAGCTATGAGCAGCAGCAGCCTCCTAGCTATGAGCCCCAGCAGCAGCAGCCTTCTAGCTATGAGCCCCAGCAGCAGCAGCCTTCTAGCTACGAGCAGCAGCAGCCTCCTAGCTACGAGCCCCAGCAGCCTCCTAGCTATGAGCCCCAGCAGCCTCCTAGCTACGAGCCCCAGCAGCAGCAGCCTCCTAGCTACGAGCCCCAGCAGCCTGAAAAGCAGTGGCCACCAAGCTACAGGCCAAATCAGCAACCACCTAGTGACTGGCACCAGCAGCCTCAAAAGCAGCAGCCTCCTAGCTACAGGCCCCAGCAGCAGGAACGTCCTAGCTACAGGCCTAAGCAGCAGCCGCACAAGCAGCAGGAACCTCTTAGCTACAGGCCTCAGCAGCAGCCACCTCAAAAGCAGCAGGAACCTCCTAGCTACAGGCCCCAGCAGCCGCCTCACAAGCAGCAGGAACCTCCTAGCTACAGGCCCCAGCAGCCGCCTCACAAGCAGCAGGAACCTCCTAGCTACAGGCCCCAGCAGCCGCCTCAAAAGCAGCAGCAGCCTCCTAGCTACAGGTTTAATCAGCAACCACCTAGTGACTGGCACCAGCAGCCTCAAAAGCAGCAGCCTCCTAGCTACAGGCCTCAGCAGCAGCCACCTCACAAGCAGCAGGAACCTCCTAGCTACAGGCCTCAGCAGCCTCACAAGCAGCAGGAACCTCCTAGCTACAGGCCCCAGCAGCCGCCTCACAAGCAGCAGGAACCTCCTAGCTACAGGCCCCAGCAGCCGCCTCAAAAGCAGCAGGAACGTCCTAGCTACAGGCCCCAGCAGCAGCCTCCTCAAAAGCAGCAGGAACCTCCTAGGTACAGGCCGCAGCAGCCTCACCAGCAGCAGGAACCTCCTAGCTACAGGCCCCAGCAGCAGCCTCCTCAAAAGCAGCAGGAACCTCCTAGGTACAGGCCTCAGCAGCCTCACAAGCAGCAGGAACGTCCTAGCTACAGGCCCCAGGAACGTCCTAGCTACAGGCCCCAGCAGCCGCCTCACAAGCAGCAGGAACCTCCTAGCTACAGGCCCCAGCAGCCGCCTCACAAACAGCAGGAACCTCCTAGCTACAGGCCCCAGCAGCCGCCTCAAAAGCAGCAGGAACCTCCCAGCTACAGGCCCCAGCAGCCGCCTCAAAAGCAGCAGCAGCGGCCTCCCAGCTACAGGCCCCAGCAGCCCCCTCAAAAGCAGCAGCGGCCTCCTAGCTACAGGCCCCAGCAGCCCCCTCAAAAGCAGCAGCGGCCTCCTAGCTACTGGCTCCAGCAGCGTTTACTGCTGTAACGCACAGAAGTTGTACTCTACGTGGATTCAATTGGGTATGATTTCTTACTTTAAACTACATAAAATCCTGCAAGGTATGAAGGGGTCAATAACTAGTGTTTTCTTTTTTCTTTAGGTCATTCACTGAACGTGTTCAGTGACTTGGTACAGGTGGATCACTGGAGTTCCTGCAATGACATGGTTCTACAAGTCTCATTTTATCTGTACAGCAAAATAATAAAGTTGTCAATTTCAAATGGCTCCTTGTATTGGCCAGTCTGCATGCCAGCAGTTGTCCTAAAATTGAACACCCATTTGAGCAACTGCGTGTTCAAAATGTGTTTCCGATGCTGTGGTACAAATGGACGGGCATGCAATGTTACAGTTCCATATAAAATTATTTTTACAATGTACCTCAGGCAAGTCAGATGAATGGGGTAAACTCATTATGGTGCTCTTCCACTGGATGATAGCAACTCTACTCGTCTGGCCATTTGAACAATTGGTCTTAAACTTTTTACAGGACGGCTCCTTGAGGGAATAGGTCAAGTCAAGAGTCAAGAGATCTTTATTGTCCCCGGAGGGCAATTTGTAGTGCAGCCAGCAGCATAAGACAACAGTAAAAAACCAAGTACAACAGTGACACAACATACGCTAATAATAGAAATAGCAGTAAAATACATACACAGGACAACAATTAACAATAGTTAATAAAATAGATAAAACAACCAATAAAGTGCAACCATGCCATCCTGGAAGAAACAGGATTTAAAGTGACCACAGTGCTGTCAATTGTTAAGAAGGCCAATGGCCACTGGAACCCAGGTATTTTTAAATCTGTTGGTCCTGCATCTTGGCACATGAAATCTGCGTCTGGATGGGAGCAGTTTAAATTCAGGTGCCAAGGGATGGCTAGGGTCGGTCAGGACGAGTCTGGCTTTATTCAGGGCCCTAGTTTTGTACAGCAAGGAAATGTCTTTCAGTGGAGCACCAACAATTTTACTGCACACTCTGACTATGCCCTGAAGTCTGTTGCGGTTCTTCAGGTTAATTGACCCAAACCAGCAAATAAAAGCAAAAGTCAGGACAGATTCGATAAAACAAGAATAAAACATTTCCATGAATTTAGAGTCCATGTTTATGTTCCTGAGCTTGCGGAGAAAGTACATGCGCTGGTTGGCCTTTTTACACACTGCATCAATCTGATGCTCAAAGGACAGCCTGTCAGCCTGTCATCAATTACTGTCCCCAAATATTTATACTGCTGGACAGATTCTACAGCTTGGTCGTTGATCGACAGGGGGACAGTGGCTGGGCGGGACTTCCTAAAATCAATGGTCATTTCCTTCGTTTTTGAGACATTGATGGTGAGGAAAGACGATTTACACCACTGGATAAAATCCTCCACTACAGGGCCGGGCACCGGGTCATCATGGCTGAGGAGGGACACGATCACTGAATCATCAGCGAACTTTACAATGTGGCGTTTCTCGTGTGAGCTCCGGCATGCATTCGTGTATAGGACGAATAAGAGAGGGGAGAGGACGCATCCCTGAGGAGAGCCGGTGGAGGAGAAGAGAACATCGGACAGAACGCCATTGGCCCTGACCCGTTGTGATCTGACAGTTAAAAAATCCATCAGCCAGTAAATAAGACTCCTGTCGATATTATAATTTAAGAGACGCTCGGCTAAGATATGGGGCTGGATACAGTTAAAGGCAGATGTAAAATCAATAAAAAGCAGACGAACAAAGCTTTTGGCCTCTTCTAAATGCGCCACAATCATATTAATAAGAGTGATTATTGCATCATCGACCCCCCTCCCTGCCCGGTACGCAAACTGGAGAGGGTCCAAGTTTGCCTGCACAGTGTTCATGAGCTCGTCTTTCACAATCCTCTCAAAAGACTTCATTACCAAGGAGGTAAGAGCAACGGGTCTAAAGTCATTCAGTGTCTTTGTGCATTTATTTTTGGGCACGGGGACAATAATTGAGTCCTTCCACAGGCGGGGGACACTGCGAGTCTGGAGTGACCAGGAGAAAATAAAGCTGAAGATTCCTGCCAGCTGTTCGGCGCAGTTCCTCAAGACCCGACCTCCAATCCCATCAGGACCTGGACTTTTCCTCTCCTTTACCCTCTGGAACACTCGCTGTACCCTCTCCTGGTCAACATGCACCGTCACAGTGCTGTCCGGCACTGGCGTAGCGCTCATGAACGCAGACAGTTCATTGCTAAAATCGTGGACATTAAAACGGTCTGAATAAATATTTAATTCATTTGCCAGGTCGTGATCAGACATCACATTTAGGGAGATATTACTCTTATGGGGCTGCGTCCCCAGCAAGGATTTCACCCCCTCCCACGCAGGGCGTGCACTGCCAGTGCTGAACAGGTTCTCCACCCTATCCTTATATTGCTGCTTGGCAAGTTTTATTTCTTTCCTGACCTGCTTCTGTAGCTCCTTGTATGTATCCATATCACCTATGTTAAAACTTATGTTTCTCTTGTTAATAGTGTTTTTGACTGATTTTGAGACCCATGGCTTATTGTTAGGAAAAATGGAGATAGATTTTTTATGGATACATAACTCCTCACAAAATTTAACATAGTCAGAAACCGTCTCTGTAATTTCATCCACAGTCTTGCACGAATTTTTAAACAAGTCCCAGTCCGTGCAAGCGTAGCAATCCTGGAGCCGCCCGATAGACTCCTCCGTCCAGACCGGAACTAATCTTCGTTCCGGCTTGTGTCTCTTCAGGACGGATTTGTAGGACGGAACCAAATAGACAGTGTTATGATCTGACGCACCCAGTGAAGCTCTCCGGAGGGACTTGTAAGCTCCTTTTATGGAACCATAGCACAGATCCAAACATTTATTAAGTCTCGTTGCACATGTCACATACTGGTGAAAGTTCCCCAGGTGTTTCCCTGGTTTACAGTTATTAAAATCACCCATAATAAAGTTAGGAGCGTCTGGCGATAAAGCTTGTAGCTGTAGCACTGTGCGAGTGATAGCCCGAACAGCATTGTCCACATTAGCTTTAGGGTGAATATATACCAGTGTGACAAATAGCTGAGTGAATTCCCTTGGTAGATAAAAGGGCCTAAGCGAAACAGAGAGAAGTTCGATGTCCGGAGCACAAAGACTCTCCCTGACAATCACATTTCCACACCAGCTCCGATTGACATAGAGAGCCAGTCCCCCTCCCAGGGACTTGCCGGTCACTGTGGGGTCCCTGTCCAGGCGAACAGGCTCTCCAAAACCGTCGATCCTCAGGTCGGACTGTGAGTCGTGATCCTTGAGCCAGGTTTCTGTGATCGCGAGGAGGCAAGCATTTTTATACTCCTCCAGAAACTTGACGTTAGCTTGGAGCTCATCCACCTTGTTGCGGAGAGACTGGACGTTGGCAAGCATGATGGTCGGCAGGGGGATACGGCGGTGTCCCAGCCTTTTAAGGCGCTGGCGAACTCCACCACGTCTGCCCCTTTTCCTCACGCCTGTCGGCTTGGATGACCACCCCTGGCCTCCCGTGTGATCCCGCCGGATGATCTCCGCGGGGGGGACTGCCGATGAGTCCACAACTCCTTCTCCGGAGCTGCGGAAGCGTAGGAGAAACTCCCGGCCATACTGGAGCGGCTCCCTCTTTTCACAGAGTCCGCACATAAAGTGGAATAAAAGTATCCATAGGACAGCGAGGCCCGTCAAACTAAGGTGAGGCATAGTTGCAGATTATCACTTGTGAATCAACTTAAAGTGAGCGTTAGTAGCGACATAAAAACGACGAAACAGGTTAAAAAACCACACACACAAGGGAGCTGCTGCTGCTGCGTGTCGCCATTACCAGCGCCCACGGTCAGGTCAGTTCATGTGGTTGAGGTAGAATGTGAGCAGAGATGTCTACCTGGTCGTTACTACTGTTCTGAGTGTGTAGCTGGTTAGCGGGTAATGTACAGTGTAGGATTGTCTGTAAATAAAGGCAGGAAGATGTATATCGCATTGAGGATGTCACAGCTGTTTCATGTGGTGTTGCCATGAATCTTGCTGACACTGGGAGGTGTTATCTGTAGTGGCAAAATGTTATTGAAAGCGAGTTAGGTCAAGCTATTACCGTGCAGTGGGAAAGCGCAACTTGGAATTACAGCTGGATTCGTTTTTGTAATGCACGTGCAAACCAAAAAACTTGAGGGCTACAGTAAATGGCAAGTTGAAAAATGTAGAGGCTGATTAAACAATTTGTTCTGTGGTGCACTAGATCATAACATACAGTAAAAAATGATAAGACTGTGGCCCATCATTCCTATTCGGTTTAACCCTTTGGTCAAGGCTTGACTGTCTAAAAATATACATGCCATAGTGCTATACCATGGCTATTGGCAGGACTGATGCAGAGTATCAAAGCTTTAAAAACACGGTTTCACAGGTGAAATACCCAATCGTATGTTGTGGATAGTAACTTGGCTCGTTAGGATCTCGACCAATCACAATGCACGTCATTGTGATTGGCACAGTGTAGGTGATATATCTGTTTGCCACATATGCCAACCTGCAAGTTGCTCTTAAAATTAATTGATCACCAACATTCAACATAACAAATCTTGATATTATATGGTGTCATTTTTGCTTTGTAGATATAACAAAGCAACATTGAAATCACTGGGTTTGAGGTCACCATAGCTTCAGTCTTTTCATGAACAACATTTATAGAACTCAAGTCAGCTGTCCCAACTGACTAGAAACAGTGATTATGATTGAGTTGCACCTTGTGTCAAACCAATCAGTGACAGAGAAGAATGTGATTGGATGTAAAGAATGTTTAAAAACTACCTTCAGCCGCTTAGCTCACTAGACTGTGTATTAAAACAGTTTTATTGTCAATGGAGTTGTAGTTGCTGGCTGCACCAGGGTCACTGGTTTACTGCAGTAGTGCTCAACGGCTGCCATGGCTTTCCTATGGTTATTTTTTTGTGTTTTTAAAAAATACTTTATTCAGCAGTAGATGGTATTATTTTAAGGCATGTTAAAATGTTATTTATCTTCCAGGGTACTGCAATTGTCTCTACTACTTGCTGGGGAGTGTCAAGTACATGGTGAGTATTCTTTAAATGTGAAGTTAAACAGGCAGGTATCCATGTGTTGATGAGTATGCTTAACAGCTTACAGGTATGGCTTTGCTGAGTATTACGCTGGGCCGGAGAAGCTTACCTATGAGCCCCAGCAGCCTTCTAGCTATGAGCCCCAGCAGCCTTCTAGCTATGAGCCCCAGCAGCCTTCTAGCTATGAGCCCCAGCAGCCTTCTAGCTATGAGCCCCAGCAGCCTAATAGCTATGAGCCCCAGCAGCCTTCTAGCTATGAGCCCCAGCAGCCTTCTAGCTATGAGCCCCAGCAGCCTTCTAGCTATGAGCCCCAGCAGCCTTCTAGCTATGAGCCCCAGCAGCCTCCTAGCTATGAGCAGCAGCAGCCTCCTAGCTATGAGCAGCAGCAGCCTCCTAGCTATGAGCAGCAGCAGCCTCCTAGCTATGAGCCCCAGCAGCAGCAGCCTTCTAGCTATGAGCAGCAGCAGCCTCCTAGCTACGAGCCCCAGCAGCAGCAGCCTCCTAGCTACGAGCCCCAGCAGCCTGAAAAGCAGCAGCCTCCTAGCTACAGGCCCCAGCAGCCTGAAAAGCAGTGGCCACCAAGCTACAGGCCAAATCAGCAACCACCTAGTGACTGGCACCAGCAGCCTCAAAAGCAGCAGCCTCCTAGCTACAGGCCCCAGCAGCAGGAACGTCCTAGCTACAGGCCTAAGCAGCAGCCGCACAAGCAGCAGGAACCTCTTAGCTACAGGCCTCAGCAGCAGCCACCTCAAAAGCAGCAGGAACCTCCTCGCTACAGGCCCCAGCAGCCGCCTCACAAGCAGCAGGAACCTCCTAGCTACAGGCCCCAGCAGCCGCCTCACAAGCAGCAGGAACCTCCTAGCTACAGGCCCCAGCAGCCGCCTCAAAAGCAGCAGCAGCCTCCTAGCTACAGGTTTAATCAGCAACCACCTAGTGACTGGCACCAGCAGCCTCAAAAGCAGCAGCCTCCTAGCTACAGGCCTCAGCAGCAGCCACCTCACAAGCAGCAGGAACCTCCTAGCTACAGGCCCCAGCAGCCGCCTCACAAGCAGCAGGAACCTCCTAGCTACAGGCCCCAGCAGCCGCCTCAAAAGCAGCAGGAACGTCCTAGCTACAGGCCCCAGCAGCAGCCTCCTCAAAAGCAGCAGGAACCTCCTAGGTACAGGCCGCAGCAGCCTCACAAGCAGCAGGAACCTCCTAGCTACAGGCCCCAGCAGCCTCACAAGCAGCAGGAACGTCCTAGCTACAGGCCCCAGGAACCTCCTAGCTACAGGCCCCAGCAGCCGCCTCAAAAGCAGCAGGAACCTCCCAGCTACAGGCCCCAGCAGCCGCCTCAAAAGCAGCAGCAGCGGCCTCCCAGCTACAGGCCCCAGCAGCCCCCTCAAAAGCAGCAGCGGCCTCCTAGCTACAGGCCCCAGCAGCCCCCTCAAAAGCAGCAGCGGCCTCCTAGCTACTGGCTCCAGCAGCGTTTACTGCTGTAACGCACAGAAGTTGTACTCTACGTGGATTCAATTGGGTATGATTTCTTACTTTAAACTACATAAAATCCTGCAAGGTATGAAGGGGTCAATAACTAGTGTTTTCTTTTTTCTTTAGGTCATTCACTGAACGCGTTCAGTGACTTGGTACAGGTGGATCACTGGAGTTCCTGCAATGACATGGTTCTACAAGTCTCATTTTATCTGTACAGCAAAATAATAAAGTTGTCAATTTCAAATGGCTCCTTGTATTGGCCAGTCTGCATGCCAGCAGTTGTCCTAAAATTGAACACCCATTTGAGCAACTGCGTGTTCAAAATGTGTTTCCGATGCTGTGGTACAAATGGACGGGCATGCAATGTTACAGTTCCATATAAAATTATTTTTACTATGTACCTCAGGCAAGTCAGATGAATGGGGTAAACTCATTATGGTGCTCTTCCACTGGATGATGGCCACTCTACTCGTCTGGCCATTTGAACAATTGGTCTTAAACTTTTTACAGGACGGCTCCTTGAGGGAATAGGTCAGTTCATGTGGTTGAGGTAGAATGTGAGCAGAGATGTCTACCTGGTCGTTACTACTGTTCTAAGTGTGTAGCTGGTTAGCGGGTAATGTACAGTGTAGGATTGTCTGTAAATAAAGGCAGGAAGATGTATATCGCATTGAGGATGTCACAGCTGTTTCATGTGGTGTTGCCATGAATCTTGCTGACACTGGGAGGTGCTATCTGTAGTGGCAAAATGTTATTGAAAGCGAGTTAGGTCAAGCTATTACCGTGCAGTGGAGAAGCGCAACTTGGAATTACAGCTGGATTTGTTTTTGTAATGCACGTGCAAACCAAAAAACTTGAGGGCTACAGTAAATGGCAAGTTGAAAAATGTAGAGGCTGATTAAACAATTTGTTCTGTGGTGCACTAGATCATAACATACAGTAAAAAATGATAAGACTGTGGCCCATCATTCCTATTCGGTTTAACCCTTTGGTCAAGGCTTGACTGTCTAAAAATATACATGCCATAGTGCTATACCATGGCTATTGGCAGGACTGATGCAGAGTATCAAAGCTTTAAAAACACGGTTTCACAGGTGAAATACCCAATCGTATGTTGTGGATAGTAACTTGGCTCGTTAGGATCTCGACCAATCACAATGCACGTCATTGTGATTGGCACAGTGTAGGTGATATATCTGTTTGCCACATATGCCAACCTGCAAGTTGCTCTTAAAATTAATTGATCACCAACATTCAACATAACAAATCTTGATATTATATGGTGTCATTTTTGCTTTGTAGATATAACAAAGCAACATTGAAATCACTGGGTTTGAGGTCACCATAGCTTCAGTCTTTTCATGAACAACATTTATAGAACTCAAGTCAGCTGTCCCAACTGACTAGAAACAGTGATTATGATTGAGTTGCACCTTGTGTCAAACCAATCAGTGACAGAGAAGAATGTGATTGGATGTAAAGAATGTTTAAAAACTACCTTCAGCCGCTTAGCTCACTAGACTGTGTATTAATACAGTTTTATTGTCAATGGAGTTGTAGTTGCTGGCTGCACCAGGGTCACTGGTTTACTGCAGTAGTGCTCAACGGCTGCCATGGCTTTCCTATGGTTATTTTTTTGTGTTTTAAAAAAAGACTTTATTCAGCAGTAGATGGTATTATTTTAAGGCATGTTAAAATGTTATTTATCTTCCAGGGTACTGCAATTGTCTCTACTACTTGCTGGGGAGTGTCAAGTACATGGTGAGTATTCTTTAAATGTGAAGTTAAACAGGCAGGTATCCATGTGTTGATGAGTATGCTTAACAGCTTACAGGTATGGCTTTGCTGAGTATTACGCTGGGCCGGAGAAGCTTACCTATGAGCCCCAGCAGCCTTCTAGCTATGAGCCCCAGCAGCCTTCTAGCTATGAGCCCCAGCAGCCTTCTAGCTATGAGCCCCAGCAGCCTTCTAGCTATGAGCCCCAGCAGCCTTCTAGCTATGAGCCCCAGCAGCCTTCTAGCTATGAGCCCCAGCAGCCTTCTAGCTATGAGCCCCAGCAGCAGCAGCCTTCTAGCTATGAGCAGCAGCAGCCTCCTAGCTATGAGCAGCAGCAGCCTCCTAGCTATGAGCAGCAGCAGCCTCCTAGCTATGAGCAGCAGCAGCAGCCTTCTAGCTACGAGCAGCAGCAGCCTCCTAGCTACGAGCCCCAGCAGCCTCCTAGCTACGAGCCCCAGCAGCAGCCTCCTAGCTACGAGCCCCAGCAGCAGCCTCCTAGCTACGAGCCCCAGCAGCAGCAGCCTCCTAGCTACGAGCCCCAGCAGCCTGAAAAGCAGCAGCCTCCTAGCTACAGGCCCCAGCAGCCTGAAAAGAAGTGGCCACCAAGCTACAGGCCAAATCAGCAACCACCTAGTGACTGGCACCAGCAGCCTCAAAAGCAGCAGCCTCCTAGCTACAGGCCCCAGCAGCAGGAACGTCCTAGCTACAGGCCTAAGCAGCAGCCGCACAAGCAGCAGGAACCTCTTAGCTACAGGCCTCAGCAGCAGCCACCTCAAAAGCAGCAGGAACCTCCTAGCTACAGGCCCCAGCAGCCGCCTCACAAGCAGCAGGAACCTCCTAGCTACAGGCCCCAGCAGCCGCCTCACAAGCAGCAGGAACCTCCTAGCTACAGGCCCCAGCAGCCGCCTCAAAAGCAGCAGCAGCCTCCTAGCTACAGGTTTAATCAGCAACCACCTAGTGACTGGCACCAGCAGCCTCAAAAGCAGCAGCCTCCTAGCTACAGGCCTCAGCAGCAGCCACCTCACAAGCAGCAGGAACCTCCTAGCTACAGGCCCCAGCAGCCGCCTCACAAGCAGCAGGAACCTCCTAGCTACAGGCCCCAGCAGCCGCCTCAAAAGCAGCAGGAACGTCCTAGCTACAGGCCCCAGCAGCAGCCTCCTCAAAAGCAGCAGGAACCTCCTAGGTACAGGCCGCAGCAGCCTCACAAGCAGCAGGAACCTCCTAGCTACAGGCCCCAGCAGCAGCCTCCTCAAAAGCAGCAGGAACCTCCTAGGTACAGGCCTCAGCAGCCTCACAAGCAGCAGGAACGTCCTAGCTACAGGCCCCAGGAACGTCCTAGCTACAGGCCCCAGCAGCCGCCTCACAAGCAGCAGGAACCTCCTAGCTACAGGCCCCAGCAGCCGCCTCAAAAGCAGCAGGAACCTCCCAGCTACAGGCCCCAGCAGCCGCCTCAAAAGCAGCAGCAGCGGCCTCCCAGCTACAGGCCCCAGCAGCCCCCTCAAAAGCAGCAGCGGCCTCCTAGCTACTGGCTCCAGCAGCGTTCACTGCTGTAACGCACAGAAGTTGTACTCTACGTGGATTCAATTGGGTATGATTTCTTAATTTAAACTACATAAAATCCTGCAAGGTATGAAGGGGTCAATAACTAGTGTTTTCTTTTTTCTTTAGGTCATTCACTGAACGCGTTCAGTGACTTGGTACAGGTGGATCGCTGGAGTTCCTGCAATGACATGGTTCTACAAGTCTCATTTTATCTGTACAGCAAAATAATAAAGTTGTCAATTTCAAATGGCTTCTTGTATTGGCCAGTCTGCATGCCAGCAGTTGTCCTAAAATTGAACACCCATTTGAGCAACTCTGTGTTCAAAATGTGTTTCCGATGCTGTGGTACAAATGGACATGCATGCAATGTTACAGTTCCATATAAAATTATTTTTACAATTTACCTCAGGCAAGTCAGATGAATGGGGTAAACTCATTATGGTGCTCTTCCACTGGATGATGGCAACTCTCGTCTGGCCATTTGAACAATTGATCTTAAACTTTTTACAGGACGGCTCCTTGAGGGACTAGGTCAGTTCATGTGGTTGAGGTAGAATGTGAGCAGAGATGTCTACCTGGTCGTTACTCCAGTTCTGAGTGTGTAGCAGGTAATGTACAGTGTAGGATTGTTTGTAAATAAAGGCAGGGAGATGTATTTCGCATTGAGGATGTCACAGCTGTTTCATGTGGTGTTGCCATGTATCTTGCGGACACTGGGAGGTGCTATCTGTAGTGGAAAATTAATTGTTACTGAAAGTGAGTTGGGTCAAGCCAATACCATGCAGTGAAAAATTACAGCTGGATTCATTTTTGTAATGCACGTGCACACCAAAAAACTTGAGGGCTACAGTAAATGGCAAGTACAGGAAAAATGTTGACTGATTAATTTGTGTTGTGGCACACTAGATCGTAACACAGTAAAAATGATAAGGCTGTGGTCCATCAATCCTAATATTAGTTTTACCCCTTTGGTCAAGGCTTGACTTTCTAATAATACACATGAGGGAGTGCTATACCATGGCTATTGGCAGGACTGATGCAGAGTATCAAAGCTTTAAAAACACGTTTTCACAGGTCTCCCGTTAGTATGTTGTGGATAGTAACTTGGCTTGTTAGGATCTCGACCAATCACAATGCACGTCATTGTGATTGGCACGGTGTAGGGGTTATATCCGTTTGCCACATATGCAAACCTGCAAGTTGCTCTTAAAATGAATTGATAAGCATCCATAACAAATATTTATATTATGTTATCGCTATTGCTTTGTAGAGATAATGAAGTAAATTTGAAAATTTTACTTCATTGAAAATCGGTTAAAATCGGTTATGAACAACATTGATAGAACTCAATTCAGCCGTCCCAACTAATTATAAACAGAGATTGATGAATAATTTATTTTAGGACACTGCTTGATAGCAAAGTATTTGATTTATTTAAGGCATGATCATGGGAAGACACATGGGAGCATTTACCAAGCATCTTCAACGAGACAATAGGTGTACATGATTCTTATAGGGAAACTTTCACATTGTGGGCAGTAACAACAAAGGAAACAAAAGGTGAGGGGAGTGACCATTGTGGAGAGTTAAGTGTTGGCAATGACTGTGGCCAGCCATGGCGGGAAAGGAGAAGTTAATTTGCAATAAACTATGGGGGGCGGTAGAGATGTAAATGCTAGACACCTAAAGGAATCTACACAAGGAAGTGAATAGATTGGCATGGCCTCAATGTGTTTCGTGGCTCCAGTGGCAATGTGAATGCTAACCAACTTAACAGAGAAAGAGCAACATCTCTAGGTACAAATATACTTCATACAAATGCTTATTTAATTAACTATATAATATAGAAGCTGCTATATTTTATGTGTTGTACAGTTAGTATATATTCCATGACAGTGATTATGATTGGGTTGCACCTTGTTTAAACCCAATCAGTGACAGAGAAGAATGTGATTGGATGTAAAGAACATTTAAAAACAACCTTCAGCAGCTTAGCTCACTAGACTGTGTATTAAGACAGTTCTGTTTTCATGGAGTTGGAGTTGTTGGCTGCGCCAGGGTCACAGGTTTACTGCAGTATCTCTCAACTGCCACCATGGCTTATCCCTAGCACTGAGGCTACACGACATGACGAGCAGTTGGCAGCAGTGGTAATCTTCCTGAATTACCTCACAATTTTCTTTAAATAGGTGTAATTTGAATAAAGCAGGCACATATTTAGCATCTAAGATACATATTTTTTGCCTTAAACTGGACAGCAGTGCTAAATAAGTGAACCTAAACTAAATGACTTGCTTAGAGGTCACCATATATCCCTTCAGTCTCCTAAGGTGCTGTATGTAAGAGCTGAGAGTTGCAAAGGGAAAGAATAGAAATGAGCAAAAGAGAGCAAAAACATCCCCTCCCTCTCTGCTCTCTCTCTCCCTCCCTCCCTATACGTTTCCCTGATAATTGTTGCAGTCACTGTGATTGACAGGTAAGATGGATTCCCCAAACCAATCAGGGAAGAGAAGCCCTCATTGGTCAGAAATGTCTAAAATCTAAATTGTCTCATACAGAGGCAGGCGCGCAGTCAACCAGAACAGATATTCTCACAGAGCATTTCATTCACTAATAGCTGACGGATGGCTATGGCATTTCTAACAAATTACACAAAAATGACCTCTTAAATCTTTAATTCAGAATCAATAATATTATTTTTGCTGTCATGTAATGTTTATGACCAGATAAGGATGAAACACTTATCCTTGTTTCTATGTTGACATACATACTTCATCTAGTCGTTTATCCAGATTTCATCTTGAAAATACAATTAGTACTCTCAGGATTTGACTCTATTGGCGGGGCTTTGACTTGAGAATGGCTTTTAGTCTCCACCTTATTATAACCCACAATGACACGTCTAAGGGAAGGATGGTAAGTGGGTCGAAACAGCGGGGGAAGAGAGGAGGTGGTGGACGAAGACGTATAATGTTCTTACTTTTCTCTGTTGAAGATGATGAAGTCTCTCTGGACGTTATCGAGACGCTGCTGCAGCTGGCCATTCTGGGAAGAGAAATTGGAATTGTTTAAAACATAAACGCCTATTGTTCAATTTAAAGATCCTTTCTGAATTTCCCGTCCGGGAGTACTACCATCTTGTACCATCATCAAGGACCATCTTGTCTTATCTTAAGAAACCATGGGCTGCTGATTTGTGTATCATTTGAGGTGGTTTACAGTACACAGGCACCAACAGTGCTGCATGTGAGCGTGCATGTTTTTTTTTGTTTGTTTTTAACCTTTATTTAACCAGGAAAAGTCACATTGAGATTACAAATCTCTTTTACAAGAGTGCCCTGGCCAAGACAGGCAGCTTTAGCCTTGTTAATGATGTGAGAGGAAGAGTATACGGCGGTGTCAGACAGCCATGTTAACACAGCCTTGTTGTGCCAAGACCAGAGTGACAGCTGTTTTCTCACCCTGACAAGGAGACCACACCTTCATCATCATCACCATCATCGTCGTCGCCACGACACTGTGTGATCTCTAGGGACGGTGTGTGTGTGTATGTGTGTGTGTGTGTGTGTCTCTGTGTGTGCTAACTACCCTCAACCCCCGGTTTCTCAGACAGAACAATGATTCAACTCACACACACACACACACACACACAGATCCACTCTAAACCTTGGGCTCCAGACGGCCCCTCACACAGAGTAAACAGGCCGACCCCCTGTCTGACTGTCACTCTGACTGTCATACAGCCCAGCAGGAAGGGAGGGGGGGGGGGGAGAGAGAGAGAGAGAGAGAGATGAACAGTGACGTTCAGAACAGTAAAAGAGCCAGTACAAGATAAGGAGAGAGGAGAAAGGATGAGAAAGTGAGAGAGAGAGAGAGAGAGAGAGAGAGAGAGAGAGAGAGAGAGACATGACCAGAAGAGGAGAGAGAGTGAGAGACATGACCAGAAGGAAAGGTGAGGGGGATATATAAGGTCAAAGGGAGGTTGATGAGTGAAGCCATATGTTCTCTTCTGATATATACTCGGAACAACACAATATGTGCATACTTAATTTGTGTGTGTCTCTATGTGTAAATGTGTGTGCGTTAGTGTGTGTTTGTGTGTGCGTCAGCGTCTATATGTGTAAATATGTGTGTGTGTGCTTGTGTCAGTGTCTCTATGTGTAAATGTGTGTGTGTGTGTTTGTGTTAGTGTCTCTGTGTGTTTGTGTGTGTGTCAGTGTCTCCATGTGTAAATGTGTGTGTGTGTGTATGTGTGCGTCAGCGTCTCTACGTGTAAATGTGTGTGTGTGTGTGTGCACATTTGGCAGCTCTCTCACTTACGACCAGAGTAATGGATATGAATGGACAAGAGTGTCAAACCCCAACTTTTGTCTCCGTTTTGACTTGCTATTTTCCTATTTTTCCTCTCCTGTCGTTAGTCTACCTTTTAGACATGTCCTCTTCTCTAGAAACATTACTTTGTTTGCGTCTTGCCAAAGGGGAGTAACGCTATAGATTATTATTTAGTGTCCTCCTTTATTCCCAGAAGAGGTACAATAGTTCTCTCTTGTGGAGGTCGCATCAAATTACCTCTGGGGTTGGCAAGGCCTGAAGAGAGTCTGTTCACTCACTTGATATTTAGAACATGCAGTGACAGTGAGTTCACGTTTCATAGTTAATAAGACAAGGCATGCTTATAGTGAGCACTTTGTACTAAAGTACATACACACACAGCCCCTACATACATACACATTCATGTTTACATTTATCGGTTTTTTGAAGGAGAGAGAGAGAGAGAGAGAGAGAGCATGTGTATGTGTAGGGATGGTTGTCTGAACAAACATACAGCGGATTGAGTGTAAGAAAGGTAGACACTAGAGACTGTAAATATAGCAGGTCGTTAGCCATGTAGACAACCCCCCCCCCCGGTCCCCTTTCTCCCTCGGCCTCCTCTCTTTATCTCTCTTTGTTTCTGTCTATAAGCCAAGCAATTTAAAAGGAAAAGCCGGTTTAGAAGTTAATTACCCCTTCTGTGGAATTAAACTTTCCATTTAATGAGACACACCGAGAGGGAGCCACATGTTGGACGGCAGCCAGAGAAGGACATCTTTAAACGTCCTTGGACGGCATTACTTTGTGTACTTCCGTCTTTCACAAACCATTAGCACGCATTTGTTGGTGCTGTGATTAATGCCTGTAAATAGACACGGACGCGCACATGTATGGTGTGTGTGTGTGGGGTGTGTGTGTGTGTGTGTGTGTGTGTGTGTATGTCTTTCACGTGTCTGCATGAGTCCCACTGTCCACTGCATTATCCATCTTTCAGTAGTTTATTGTATGCTTCATTATCGACACTAGAACACATGATGTAGGAGGGTTGGGGGGGGGGGGGGGGGGGGGGGGGGGGGGGGGGGGGGGGGGGGGGGGGGGGGGGGGGGGGGGGGGGGGGGGGGGGGGGGGGGGGGGGGGGGGGGGGGGGGGGGGGGGGGGGGGGGGGGGGGGGGGGGGGGGGGGGGAC
>JAOPHQ010000799.1:2500-10000 GCA_030340625.1 Merluccius polli
CCCCCTCCCCCTCTATCAGACAGACCCACCCCTCCTCCGGGTTTCCGATAAGCAGTCGGTAAGCCGCTTTCGATCGAACGCCGCCATCAGAAAGTACGACAACAAGATGTCCTCCTTCGGTTTCGGATTGGCGGCTAGTCCGTCTCTAGCTCCGCCCCCCCCCCCCCACAACCAACCAGACTCACAGTCGGTCTCGCACGCCGCCGAGCCGTCGGGGGGGGCAGGTGCGCGTCTCCGCCTTCCTCTTGCCCAGCTGCAGCTGGTGCGGGTCGGCCAGGAGGGCGCGGCACGTGTAGCGCGAGCGCTGCTCCTGGCGGGCGCCGTCGCGGCTCACGTTCACCGGCGACCACGGCGTCCACGGCGTGTTGCGGCGCACCTCAGGGCACGCGTCCAGGTTGCACGCCTTGTACTCCTGGGGGTGTGGGGGGGGGGGGGGGGGGAGATTGGGGGGGGGGGGGGGGGGGGGAGGGGGAGACGATGATGTTTCTACCTGTGTATTTCAAGCCCTCGGTTTTGTTTGTCCTTTGTCTGATGGTCCGGTCCTGTCCTGAACCCGGTCTAGTAGGACTTAGTTCTTCCTGAACCCGGTCTAGTAGGACTTAGTTCTTCCTGAACCCGGTCTAGTAGGACTTAGTTCTTCATGTCCTACTATGTCCTACTATGTCCTACCTGAACCCAGTCTAGTAGGACTTAGTTCTCCCTGAACCCGGTCTAGTAGGACATAGTTCTCCCTGAACCCGGTCTAGGAGGACTTAGTTCTTCCTGAACCCGGTCTAGTAGGACTTAGTTCTCCCTGAACCCGGTCTAGTAGGACATAGTTCTCCCTGAACCCGGTCTAGGAGGACTTAGTTCTTCCTGAACCCGGTCTAGTAGGACTTAGTTCTCCCTGAACCCGGTCTAGTAGGACTTAGTTCTTCCTGAACCCGGTCTAGTAGGACATAGCTCTTCCTGAACCCGGTCTAGTAGGACATAGCTCTTCCTGAACCCGGTCTAGTAGGACTTAGTTCTTCCTGAACCCGGTCTACTAGGACTTAGTTCTTCCTGAACCCGGTCTAGTAGGACATAGTTCTTCCTGAACCCGGTCTAGGAGGACTTAGTTCTTCCTGAACCCGGTCTAGTAGGACTTAGTTCTTCCTGAACCCGGTCTAGTAGGACTTAGTTCTTCCTGAACCCGGTCTAGGAGGACTTAGTTCTTCCTCAACCCGGTCTAGTAGGACTTAGTTCTTCCTGAACCCGGTCTAGTAGGACTTAGTTCTTCCTGAACCCGGTCTAGTAGGACTTCGTTCTTCCTGAACCCGGTCTAGGAGGACTTAGTTCTTCCTGAACCCGGTCTAGTAGGACTTAGTTCTTCCTGAACCCGGTCTAGTAGGACATAGTTCTCCCTGAACCCGGTCTAGGAGGACTTAGTTCTTCCTGAACCCGGTCTAGTAGGACTTAGTTCTCCCTGAACCCGGTCTAGTAGGACATAGTTCTTCCTGAACCCGGTCTAGTAGGACTTAGTTCTTCCTGAACCCGGTCTAGTAGGACTTAGTTCTTCCTGAACCCGGTCTAGGAGGACTTAGTTCTTCCTCAACCCGGTCTAGTAGGACTTAGTTCTTCCTGAACCCGGTCTAGTAGGACTTAGTTCTTCCTGAACCCGGTCTAGTAGGACTTAGTTCTTCCTGAACCCGGTCTAGGAGGACTTAGTTCTTCCTGAACCCGGTCTAGTAGGACTTAGTTCTTCCTGAACCCGGTCTAGTAGGACATAGTTCTCCCTGAACCCGGTCTAGGAGGACTTAGTTCTTCCTGAACCCGGTCTAGTAGGACTTAGTTCTCCCTGAACCCGGTCTAGTAGGACATAGTTCTCCCTGAACCCGGTCTAGGAGGACTTAGTTCTTCCTGAACCCGGTCTAGTAGGACTTAGTTCTTCCTGAACCCGGTCTAGGAGGACTTAGTTCTTCCTGAACCCGGTCTAGTAGGACTTAGTTCTCCCTGAACCCGGTCTAGTAGGACATAGTTCTCCCTGAACCCGGTCTAGGAGGACTTAGTTCTTCCTGAACCCGGTCTAGTAGGACTTAGTTCTTCCTGAACCCGGTCTAGTAGGACTTAGTTCTTCCTGAACCCGGTCTAGGAGGACTTAGTTCTTCCTGAACCCGGTCTAGTAGGACTTAGTTCTTCCTGAACCCGGTCTACTAGGACTTAGTTCTTCCTGAACCCGGTCTAGTAGGACATAGTTCTTCCTGAACCCGGTCTAGTAGGACATAGTTCTTCCTGAACCCGGTCTAGGAGGACTTAGTTCTTCCTGAACCCGGTCTAGGAGGACTTAGTTCTTCCTGAACCCGGTCTAGGAGGACTTAGTTCTTGAGCATCCTTTTAGTTTGACTTGTTTGCCTTTGTTCATCTTTCGGTCTTGAAGAATTTAAAGACCTTTTTGGTTTGAACCTCATTGTGTCTGCAACCCGATCCTTAAATGGATTTCATTGTTGTTCTGAAATGTGTAATTATCCATTTTACGTATCTCATACTCTATTTCTTTGATTTATTTATGCTATTAAAAGGTGCTGATCTGAGGTGAAGATCTAATCTTATTTGAGTGTAATTTAATGGAAATGCCACAGCTGTCCGTCAGATATTATTACCAGTGAGTGAAATGCTCTGTGAGTATTCCTGTGTCTAGTTGTGCAGTGAGACCATTCTCCACCAATCAGGGCGTCTCTCTTCTCTGATTGGTTTGGGGGGAATCGATCCCGCCTGTCAATCACAGGTGCGTGAAAATGCAACTACAGTACTTCTCAATGGTGGAGAGGCGCAGGGAGGGAGGGAGGAGGGACGTGCGGACGTTGTGGTTGGACAACCTATGAACCGGATCTTAAGAACTTAAAAGAAAGGAAAAAAACGTGATTTTCGTAAGCGGGGATGAATATTAAAAATATATATATATAAATATAAACAGTAGACCCGAGCGTAGGCCAGGTCATTTTCATATTTTGGAGAGGATTGAGGATCTGCGTGCGTTTTAATCTGGGTTTTCATTTAAGCCTCGCTCTGTTCATTACCTGACATCACCGCTCATTTGATTGGCTGCGGGGAAATTAATCCCCCAGGATCCCCGCAGGTCTGTGTTTAATTCTGTCTCTGGTTTGAAGTGGAGACATGACAGAATGGTATTAAAATGTCCGCACAACGGGGGAGTAAAGGAGTTTTTTTGATTTTTTATTTAAATTTCGTTTACCACCGGCCTTCACCTGACTTCAAAGAGTCATGATAGCGACACGCAAACGATGGCTTTTGTATTTTACCTTTTGTCATCATTAATTGGTTTTTGAAGACAAGAAGTACAAATGCTGGTGCGTCGTGTTGACTTGTGGAAAACAAGATTGTACTTGATACAAAATAATAAAAAATAATAATAATAAAAAAATATATATATTATTAAAAAATAATAAAAATAAGATGTTTTGTGTTTATATATATATATATATATATATATATATATATATATATATATATATATATATATATATATATATATAAACAACTTAAAAAGGCCCCACATTTAAATAGGTAGCCCTTGTTTTTATGTATTATTTTAAATTAGTTGGAACAGTTTGTAATTTGATTTTAACATCAACAGGCGTTCAAAATCAGTTTTATAATTTTTTATCTACTTTTTATTAATCTACTTTTGGAAATAAATGAATAGCGACTTTTTACGGTGAGCAGAGCCCAACATCGCAATTTCAATGAATGTGAAGTGTGTGTGTGTGTGTGTGTGTGTGTGTATATGTGTGTGTGTATGTGTATGTGTGTGTGTGTGTATGTGTGTGTGTGTATGTGTATGTATGTGTGTATGTGTGTGTGTGTGTGTGTGTGTGTGTGTGTGTGTGTGTGTGTGTGTGTGTGTGTGTGTGTGGGGGTTTACCGTAGCGCATCCCGGGCAGCTGTTGCCGTTCTCGCAGGCTCTGGTCCGGGCGTGGACCCCGCCGCCGCAGTCGGCACTGCAGCGCGCCCACGGGCCCCAGGGGGTCCAGTGGACCGGCAGCGGGCAAGGGGTCTTCTCATTACATAACCTGGAGGGGGAGGGAGGAGAGAGAGAGAGAGAGAGAGAGAGAGAGACATAGAAACACAATGAGAGTCTGATTCTCCTGAACCCCGTCACCCTGCTCTCCAACGCATGTAATCCTGCAGCGTTTCCACCCTCTCCTCCGTATACCTTCCCTTATTTAATCCTATTGATTCCCCTCGTTCATTACCATCTCATTCTGAGAGAGGGAGAGAGGGGGAGAGAGAGAGGGGGAGAGAGAGAGAGAGGGGGAGAGAGAGAGAGAAAGGTGAAAAATACGAGAGATTTACGGGGAAATATTCAAAGGGGTGGACAGCGGGAGAGATGGGTAAAATATGGGAGAGAGTCTCGGGAGGGTTGACAGGTATGCACATTTGTCTCCCCCCCCCCCCCCCCTCCCCCCCAGCCTCACCTCTCCTCGCGGGCCTGTCCCACGCAGACGCGGCCCCCGTGGCGCGGCGAGGGGTTGTTGCACGAGCGCTGGCGCACCTCGAAGCCGATGCCGCAGCTGGTGCTGCACAGTCCCCATGACGACCAAGGAGTCCAGCCTCCGTTCCTGAGGGGGGGGGGGGATGTAATTGGGTAATTATAAAATCCTTGATTCCGATTGGCTCGGAAACCGCACAACAACTCATTTTTAGCCGCCGATCTCTAAATGTTAACAATCACACTTTGAAGTCTGATTAGCCCGTATGCTAGCCTGTACACACACACACACACACACACACACACACACACATACACACACACATACACACACACATACATACACACACACACACACACACGCACGCGTTTCAACCAAGCCTCTCTCTGTGGCGGTTCTGAACTAAAACCGCTTAAAAAAGAAAAACTAAAAAAAAAACCCCACACACACACATTTAAGATTTGCTCAATCAGTCTGAGTGCTCCCAGTCTAATGGCCGCCCTAATTCAATCCAAACTTTATGTACAATAAAAAGGAAAACAATTCAATTTTGCTCCCTTTGGCAGGGGTCTGTCTGCATGGATGGGAGAAGAGGAGAGCTACGAGTACACACACACGCACACACACACACACACATGTACACACACACATGTACACACACACACACACACACACACACACACACACACACATACACACACACACACACACAGTGCATTCGTTCCCTCATTGAAAGAATACCCGTCCCTCGGTCAATCTTTATCGATTGTGATACAGCTTTAATGGGATTGTTTAACGAGTATATGCTAATTAGTTCACTCAATTAAACATCGCCAGGCAACACACCGCTCAGCGCTGTGTGCGTGTTTGTGTCTTTCCTTCCCATAGCAACATGATATATTATGAGGTTTATATATGTAACACTACTGCTACTCGTCGTATTTCGGTAAATCTTTCCAATAAGAGCGTACCACTTTAACTTTAAAGGGGTAGTTGGCTGAGTCTTAGAGGGGGATACATTAGAAAAGATGGTTTAAAAACTACTGGTTTAACGATTTGAAACCTTTACAGATACTTTTTTTTTTACAGTTTACTACCGCTGGCCGAGTTTGTGTTCGCCAGCGACACGATTGGTCGAAAAACAAATACGGCGACAGAAAGGGAAACGCCCGGATTTGAGCTCGTCTGCCATCAGGTCATGAGATATTCCCGAAGAGCGGCGGTACCTGGAGCAGTTGGCCACTTGGATGCGGGGCCCCAAGCAGGGGGCCCCCCCACACCGGGCCCCGGGGCTGTCGCAGGAGCGCGAGCGGCACGCGCAGCTGCTGCTCGAGCCCTCGCCGTTGTCGTGGTTACAGGGCTGCCACGCCGCCCAGGCCGAGAAGCCGCCGTCCTGCGTGAGGTTCCTCAGCTTCGCGGCGCGGCGCGTCGGGACGTTCGGAGAGAGGATATGACACAGAGGATATGACATCGTTAGGACCGTCTCTAACGACACACTGCTGGAATCACCGTCCCAGCCAATCAGAAAGAGAAGCTGCAATGACCATGTGGTTTGGTGACCCCGTGACAGCCAACTCTAAATTCACATTTACATTTACATTTTGACATTTACATTTTGACATTTACATTTACATTTAGCAGGCACTTTTGTGAAAAGCAACTTACAAAAGGTACATTTCTAGGTGCAGCATAATTGCTGCGTCTATTTAATTGCCAGGACAAACGAACATACAGAAAGTGCATAATGTCGAAATTAAACTGACTGGTGTGTGTGTGTGTGTGTGTGTGTGTGTGTGTGTGTGTGTGTGTGTGTGTGTGTGTGTGTGTGTGCGCGTCCTACCGGGCATTCGGTGATGTTCTGCGTCCACTGGTTCATGTTGGAGCTCTCCTCTATGGTGGTGCAGCGTCTCTGCTTGCGGTCCCAGCCGCAGTACGGGTCCCGCGCCCCCAAGCACTGCCTGAGACATCAACAACCAGAGAGAACAAGAAACTCAACCCGACAGAACTACAACTCAACCCGACAGCACAGAACTACAACTCAACCTGACAGAACTACAGAACTACAACTCAACCCGACGGCACACAACTACAACTCAACCCGACAGAACTACAGAACTACAACTCAACCCGACAGCACAGAACTACAACTCAACCTGACAGAACTACAACTCAACCCCACAGCACAGAACTACAACTCAACCCGACAGAACTACAACTCAACCCCACAGCACAGAACTACAACTCAACCCGACAGAACTACAACTCAACCCGACAAAACTACAGAACTACAACTCAACCCGACAAAACTGCAGAACTACAACTCAACCCAACAAAACTACAACTCAACCCAACAAAATTACAACTCAACCCGACAAAACTACAGAACTACAACTCAACCCAACAGCACTACAACTCAACCCCACAGCACTACAACACAACCCGACAGAACTAAAACTCAACCCGACAAAACTATAGAACTACAACTCAACCCGACAAAATTATAGACCTACAACTCAACCCGACAGCACTACAACTCAATCCAACAGAACTACAACTCAACCCGACAGAACTACAGAACTACAACTCAACCCGACAGCACAGAACTACAACTCAACCCGACAGAACTACAACTCAACCTGACAGAACTACAACTCAACCTGACAGAACTACAACTCAACCCGACAAAACTACAGAACTACAACTCACCCCAACAAAACTAAAGAACTACAACTCAACCTGACAAAACTACAACTCAATCCAACAGAACTACAACTCAACCCGACAGAACTACAACTCAACCCAACAAAACTACAACTCAACCCAACAAAATTACAACTCAACCCGACAGAACTACAACTCAACCCAACAAAACTACAACTCAAACCAACAGAACTACAACTCAAACCAACAGAACTACAACTCAAACCAACAGAACTACAGAACTACAACTCAACCCGACAGAACTACAGAACAAGAACCGTGTGATGGATTAGACTGAATGCTTCCCTGTGTCCATTCCTCATCCACAGTA
>JAOPHQ010000799.1:17500-21569 GCA_030340625.1 Merluccius polli
ATTTACTTCTAAAGTTGTACTGTGACCCCCCCACACCAGTCTAATCCAATCATTAATGTCTTATCAGCTGTTTGTAATTATCTAATCAACTCCGCCTTAAAAACCGAGGGTTGGAACCATAGATATACACTCACCGGCCACTTTATTAGGTACACCTGTCCAACTGCTCGTTAACGCAAATTTCTAATCAGCCAATCACATGGCAGCAACTCAATGCATTTAGGCATGTAGACATGGTCAGGACGATCTGCTGCAGTTCAAACCGAGCATCAGAATGGGGAAGAAAGGTGATTTAAGTGACTTTGAACGTGGCATGGTTGTTGGTGCCAGACGGGCTGGTCTGAGTATTTCAGAGACTGCTGATCTACTGGGATTTTCACGCACAACCATCTCTAGGGTTTACAGAGAATGGTCCGAAAAAGAGAAAATATCCAGTGAGCGGCAGTTCTGTGGGCGCAAATGCCTTGTTGATGCTAGAGGTCAGAGGAGAATGGCCAGACTGGTTCGAGCTGATAGAACGGCAACTGTAACTCAAATAACCACTCGTTACAACAGAGGTATGCAGAAGAGCATCTCTGAACGCACAACACGTCGAACCTTGAGGCGGATGGGCTACAGCAGCAGAAGACCACACCGGGTGCCACTCCTGTCAGCTAAGAACAGGAAACTGAGGCTACAATTCGCACAGGCTCACCAAAATTGGACAATCGAAGATTGGAAAAACGTTGCCTGGTCTGATGAGTCTCGATTTCTGCTGCGACATTCGGATGGTAGGGTCAGAATTTGGCGTCAACAACATGAAAGCATGGATCCATCCTGCCTTGTATCAACGGTTCAGGCTGGTGGTGGTGGTGTAATGGTGTGGGGGATATTTTCCTGGCACACTTTGGGCTTATTAGTACCAATTGAGCATCGTGTCAAAGCCACAGACTACCTGAGTATTGTTGCTGACCATGTCCATCCCTTTATGACCACAGTGTACCCATCTTCTGATGGCTACTTCCAGCAGGATAACGCGCCATGTCATAAAGCGCGAATCATCTCAGACTGGTTTCTTGAACATGACAATGAGTTCACTGTACTCAAATGGCCTCCACAGTCACCAGATCTCAATCCAATAGAGCACCTTTGGGATGTGGTGGAACGGGAGATTCGCATCATGGATGTGCAGCCGACAAATCTGCAGCAACTGCGTGATGCTATCATGTCAATATGGACCAAACTCTCTGAGGAATGTTTCCAGTACCTTGTTGAATCTGTGCCACGAAGGATTAAGGCAGTTCTGAAGGCAAAAGGGGGTCCAACCCGGTACTAGCAAGGTGTACCTAATAAAGTGGCCGGTGAGTGTATATATAGAAGAGTCTAGAACGTCCTCACAGGTCGGCCATCTCACCACAGGCAAGACCTCTGTACAGGTGGGGGACTTCAACATGCAGCCTTTCTTATCGCCTATTTGGAATAGGAAATAGTGTAATCTACCTAATTTAGAACATTATTCTATTTTTTATTTTTTTTATTTCTTTATTTTTTAACTATTGCAGTGTCATAAGTACATATTTGACGTTTATAACAAACCAAACCGTTTGAAAATCGGATGAAATTTGAGTTATGGTTCTCTAAAAGTACCACTACAACACACGCTATGGGGGACCGAGCCGCCTGGGGTAAGGACAAAACGGCGGGCCAATCACAAGCCAATAAATGTCCTACCGCTCGGTGGCGTAGCTGGCGCAGCGCTCCAGCGAGACCTTCAGCAGCCGGTCGTCCAGCCCCACGAAGAGGGAGCGGTCGCTGTGCAGGATGTGGAGGCTCCTGATTGGCCCCGTCTCGCCGTCGGGGAGGAGCCTGATCTCCTCCAGGTAGCAGCCATGGAGGCTCTTGTTGGTCGTGGCGATGGCCTTGAGGATGGTGCCGTATTCTGATTGGACGAGGGGCGGGGGGGGGGGGGGGGGGGGGGGGGGGTCAATAAATGGTGATTTTGTCATTCAGCAACTTTAATGTTCAACATTTTTAGGGTTTATTATTTCTTCCCCCCCTAAACAAACACAACAATCACTGTATGTAATGTGGATTAAGTGTCTTGTTTAAGTATTTTAAATGAATAAATAAATAACAAACAAACAAAAGCGCTTTATAAAACCGATTCTGATTGGCTCAGAGCCGTTCTAAAGTACTACAAACACACACACCTGCGACCGCACAGCAATTAATTGTTAGTATTAACGTGCCTGTGTTGCTTAGCAACCGTTTTGCTGTCTTGAGGAGCTACTGTATATTGCTTGGCAGAAAAATGATTATCATTATTATTACTAATAATAAACAAACAGCAAATTAGTTTATAGATAGATAGATAGATTAGATACACTTTATTGATCCCCCCAGGAGGTAATTATTTATTTGCCACCACACAACAGACACACAAACATTAAAAGATGCGGTCTCGCACTAAACAGGAGTTATAAAAAGTCATATTTGATCCTACAGGTCGTCACTTTTTAGTGGAGTACAGATGACCAGATGGCGGTTCACACACCGCAGCGGTGAGCGGTGAAATCGCATCCCTCAGCTAAACCGGATGCAGCGTAATAATTTAATAATGCTCTGATATGTGATAATAATGTGATTTTTAATTACGGAGTCGGTGCGGCGGAGTGCGTGAAACGGTCGGCTCGCGTCCCGGGAAATGTGCAACGTAGCCGGACTCGCCGGGGGGGCGTCGCTGCGCTGCGCCACATGGTTTTAAAGCTGCGGCGAATTCAGCTTTTCTCCCAATGCACATTCAGCGCTTTGAGCCCCCCCCCCCCCCCCTCCGCCACGCCCCCCCCCCCCCCTCGCATTTCGACTCACATCGACATCGAAAACTAGAGTGGCGCCGAAGCAGAAGTTCAACCAGGAGACGACGTCATTGACATTCCCCTTCTAGTTCCCGTCGCTCTATGTCTGGGTTGTTCATTCCCCACACTGTCACCACAAGGCCCCTCCCCCTTCGTCTCTCCACCAATCAGGACCTCAGCGCATTAACAGGAGTACAAAGCGTATACGTCTCTCATTCATGCTCGTCTCTGTCGTCTCCTCCATCCATCCTCCGCCTCCAGGACGAGACCAGGCTCCACCTGGCCGTGAACAAAAAGATGGCGTCCCTCAGGGCGTCGAGGTCCATCTATATTCGGCACCGCCGCCGCCGCCGCCGCCGCCGCCAGCGTCTAGACGCCATCAGGCGGGAGTTCACCTCACGGCAGACCTCATGGGATCCACCGTCCGACCATGAATTATAATTTTGATGGTGTCTAAATCGCCAAATAAACTATACTAGTCTCTCCTGATTGAACTGTGGTCAAGGAAAACCGATCGTTTCCGCGGTAACGGCGGCGGCGGCGGCGGGCGACTCACCGGTGGCGATGTACATGACGTGGTAGAGCGCGTCGCGGCCCTGAACGATGTCCACCGCCATGCGGGACAGACGCACGCTGTCCCGCGTCAGCAGGGGGTCCAGGCTGACCGGCTGCACCGCCTCGCTGGTCAGGAAGAGCCGCTGGGCGTCCTGCAGGCTGCGCTCCGTCAGGTTGGCCCCGGGGCCCTGCTCCTCCTGGGTGCCGCACTGGGGGAGGAGGGAGGGAGGGAGGAGAGAGGAGGTGAGAGGAAGAGGAGGAGGAGGAGGGAGGGGTGGACGTAAGAGGTGGTGGAAGGCGGAGGAGGTGGAGGAGGGGGAGAGGGTGAGGAGAGGGTGGGGTGGGGTTAAGAGGAGGTGGTAGGAGGTGGGAGGTGGAGGGGGAGAGAGGGTGAGGAGAGGGTGGGGTGGAGGTAAGAGGTGGTGAGAGGAGGAGGAGGAGGTAAGAGGCGGTGGGAGGAGGAGAGGGTGAGGAGAGGGTGGGGTGGAGGTAAGAGGAGGTGAGAGGAGGAGGTGGAGGGGGAGAGGGTGAGGAGAGGGTGGGGTGGAGGTAAGAGGAGGAGGAGGAGGAGGAGGAGGAGGAGGGAGGGGTGGAGGTAAGAGGAGGTAAGAGGCGGTGGGAGGAGGGCGAGGAGGCAGAGGGGGGAAGGGAGGAGGAGGAGGAGAGGGAAGGGGAGGAGG
>JAOPHQ010000800.1:2500-5000 GCA_030340625.1 Merluccius polli
CATGTTATTCCACACTGTACTGCGAAATTAAAACAGAAACGCGAGAGAAAGAGGGAAAGAAAGAGGAACGAAGGAAAGAAGGAAAGAAGCAAAGAAAGAAAGAAAGAAAGAAAGAAAGAAAGAAAGAAAGAAAGAAAGAAAGAAAGAAAGAAAGAAAGAAAGAAAGAAAGGAAGGAAGAGAGAGCAAGGGGGCCGGGGGGGGCCCAGTAGCCCGGTCGCTGGCTGGGTGGCTTCAGGATGTGAGGGCAGGGGGGCGGGGATGAGGGGGTGAGGGGGGAGTGGGGGAGTCAGGGGGGGGGTGACTGGGGTGCCGGGGACCACCACTCACTGTACACTGTCTGTATATCGTCTGTATATCGGTGTCTTGCGTTCTCCACTTCCAGGTCGGGTCGCCAATCGTCTCACGGGGCTATTGAGACGCAGGAGGGGACTCCATGTCCATTCACCAGCTTTGGCTGTTGTGGTTGTTTTCCACATTCGGTTTTTAATTAATGAACCAAATATATATATATATATATATATATATATATATATATATATATATATATATATATATATATATATATATATAAACAAAGTTCCTTAATTAAAAATCATATATATATATATATATATATATATATATATATATATATATATATACATATATACATATATACATATATATATATATATATATATATATATTATGTGTGAGTATGTGAGTGTAGTATAGTGTGTGAATGTACTGTAGTATGTGAGTGTAGTGTAGTATAGTGTGTGTAGTGTAGTACTTGAGTGTGGTATAGTGTCTGTAGTGTAGTGTAGTATGTGAGTGCAGTGTAATATTTGAGTGTAGTGTGTGTAGTGTAGTGTAGTGTATGTGAGTGTAGTGTAGTATTTGAGTGTAGTATAGTGTCTGTAGTGCAGTGTAGTATGTGAGTGCAGTGTAGTATGTGAGTGTAGTGTAGTATGTGAGTGCAGTGTAGTATGTGAGTGCAGTGTAGTATGTGAGTGCAGTGTAGTATGTGAGTGTAGTGTAGTATGTGAGTGTAGTGTAGTATGTGAGTGCAGTGTAGTATGTGAGTGCAAGTGTAGTATGTGAGTGCAGTGTAGTATGTGAGTGCAGTGTAGTATGTGAGTGTAGTGTAGTATGTGAGTGTAGTGTAGTATGTGAGTGCAGTGTAGTATGTGAGTGCAGTGTAGTATGTGAGTGCAGTGTAGTATGTGAGTGTAGTGTAGTATGTGAGTGTAGTGTAGTATGTGAGTGCAGTGTAGTATGTGAGTGCAAGTGTAGTATATGAGTGCAAGTGTAGTATGTGAGTGTAGTGTAGTATGTGAGCGCAGTGTAGTGTGTGATGTGAGTGTAGCGTACTATGGTGCGAGTGTGAGCATGGTTGGGCATGGCCTATTTTCAGTACCATTAGTGTGAGAGGCGTGTAAGCGGGAGGTGGGGGGGGGTGGGGGGGGACGTGGCATCTGTACGGGTGCGACGGCATTAGTAGACCTAATGAATCATGAACAAGGTGTATTGTTCCACGCTACTCTACCTGGCACCGCTCGGCGATCATACATCGCACACACACACACACACACGTGCACACACACGCACACATGAGCGCACACACACAGGTGTAGAACATCATTATCGTCAAGCTCCAATTGAAGAAGAGTATTATACTGCTAAATTGATTCCCCCGCGTCGCGGGATGGGGACGACAGCCGGTGCGACCACGGAGAGAGAGAGAGAGAGAGAGAGAGAGAGAGAGAGAGAGAGAGCGAGAGAGAGAGAGGGAGACGAAGATGAGGACGATGAAGAAAGAGGGAGAAGAAAGGGCCGCGACGCAGTCATCAACAACTTCATAACCCAATCAGCGTATCTCACCTGAATGGATACAAAGAATTGCATTAAGGAGAAAAGAAAAAAAGGCAGAAAAAGAAAAGGAAGAAAGGCATAAAATGGAGCGGAGGCGGGGGGGGGAAGGGGAAGGGGGGGGTGGAGAGGCGGGGTTAAAATCATCTCAAATTGCTTCGTGGCTGCCCCCCCCCCCCACCACCACCACCACCACCACCACCACCACCACCACCACCAACCCTCACCCTCAACCCTCCCCCCCCAAACCATCACCACCTTCACCATCATGAAATGTTAGCGATTATCATGTCGCTGGTAAATTGAAATTCTCTCTCTCTCTCTCTCTTTTTTTTTTTTTTGTATTCTTTTTTTTTTTTTTTAACTTAAAGTAATAATTGATTTGACATCTCAGAGCACTTCAAAGGCGACTCGGGGCCCGGGGCCTCTGCAGTAAATTACAGTATAAAGCTGTGGATTCACCATTAGCTGGGTGTCAAGTGTGCGTACGCCCTGGCTTTTTAGCCAACGCGCGCGCACACACACACACACACACACATACTCATTCGCACACACACACACACATACACACACACACACACACACACACACACACACACTCACACTCATTCGCACACACACACATACACACACACACACACCTCTTTC
>JAOPHQ010000800.1:7500-13080 GCA_030340625.1 Merluccius polli
ATGATACACGCACTCAATTAAATGCAAAAACCTGCTTCGATGATGTCACGTCAGCCATTGGAAACGAGCGGGAACACACCGGTCCCATCCTTGAACTCTCTCACACGACCCCCCCACAACTCTAACTCTTCATTTTAATCTCTTGACTTGATGAGTGTGCGTGTGTGCGTGTGTGCGTGTGTGACAGCGAAAACAACCAAAGCAGATTAATGAATGAACACAATCCATCAATACACCCGATATAGTTGATTTTTCTTTGTACACTCGTATAAAAACCTAACGATGCACGGAGGAGATGGGGAGGCAGGGCTATGATTCATCTTGTGACGAGGAGGAGAGAGGAGACGAAGGTGGTAGTGCGCGCGTGTGCGTGCGTGAGTGTGTGTGCGCCGCGCGCGCACGCGTGTCATAAAATGCAAATGCGGCGCGGCGTCCGCTGTTACAAATTAAATGTCAAGACATAAAATATTGTCAGTTTCATTTTGCCCGAGAAGGATGACAAATCCATATTCTCCCTTTAAATAAACCTCGCATCATGGCGACGGACGGGGGGTAATCATGGCGGAACAAAGCGCCATGATTAACGATAGCAATTTACAGTATCTGGCGACCGCGAGAGACTGCTACAGCGGTACCAGCGGCGGTGGCGGTGGCGGTGGCGGCGGCGGTGGTGGAGGTGGGGGTGGTGGTGGTGGTGGTGTGTGTGGGTGCGGTAGGGAGGGAGAGCAGAGGGAGAGGAGGGTGGGGGAGTGTAGGGAGGGGAGGGACAGTCAGCGAGACATCACGGTTATCATAATTCATATCATAAATAACGGGGGCCAGCCAATCACAGGCAGCCTGGGCGATGTCATCCCCAATAACCTTTGATAACAATTACCATAGGAGGCAGTGCACAAACCTCCAAAGTCACAATGTTATCTTATCCCCTATTCTGTGCTTGTAGAATACAACACTATTACCATATAGATTAGACTATTTATAATGGTGCGTGTCATTCCAGGGGGGTGAGGAAGTGTGTGTGTATGTGTGTGTGTGTGTGTGTGTTTTAACAGTCTTGTGAGGACCGGGGCAGCACAGTATATGAGTTCATATAAGTGGGTGGGGGTAAGTGTGACCTGATGGTAGGAGATGCTTTTTTTTTTTTTTCCCGCTCTTTCTCGAAGACGCTCAATGGGCCTCTTTGGCAGTATCACACAGCAGCGACTATGCACACCGGTGGAGGTGTGTGTATCCAGGTGTGTGTGTGTGTGTGTATGCACGTATAAATGTGTGAGTTTGAATATATGTATGTGTTTATATATATATATATATATATATATATATATATATATATATTGAACGCCACTGCAGCGCCGCTGCCCATAAACCCCGATTGGTTTAACTGGTATCTGTTATCCGTTGACATGCCTTGCATCTATTCCCAATGAAAGCATTAGCATGGACATGTAAGGGTGTGTGTGTGTGTGTGTGTGTGTGTGTGTGCAGTTGATCATCATGTGTACATCATGCCTCCCATTCATCTTTAACTCAATTGGGAATTTCAGTCAAAACGAGGCGAACGCAAAGACATGCCTGCAGTAAAAACGGGGGGGGGGGGGGGGGGGGGGGGCATATTTTCAAAATGAAATGCACAGCGATGGATAAAAGTGAGATAGGACAAAGCCTCGGGTGAAAGCAACAAAAGATGCAACAAAAACGCGAAAGAAAGCGAAGGACCGCCGGCATACTGCGTTGTTTGTTCAAGTTTGAAAGAAAGCGGTGCCCAACACAACCTCGTCTTGCTCCACCCCCCCAACGCGTCCAACATAAACACAGAAAACCGGCATAGACCCGCACGCACACGCCACCTTCGCCCACTACCATTCTCTATAAAATTACATTTCGAAGGAAAGTGAGTTGATAAGAGAGTGAATATGATTAAAAGCCAGATATGAAAAGAAAGAAATAAGGGAGTTTTATATAAACACAATATGTGCCCCGCTTGAGTCATGTTCAAGAGTCAGAAAAGTCCAAAAAAAGGATGGGAAGGAAGACCTTTTAAAAGTAATGCACAAGCAGTATTCACCGGTGTATGAATAGCATAATATTCGGATGGCTCTGACAAGCAGGTCCCTGTGTGGGCTCGTAAAACGGCTAATCTGTCTTGACAGAATCGTCATTTAAATAAAGATCGTGTCACCGCGAATGTTCTTTGGGTCGCTCGAAGGAAGAGGAAGACCGAGGGTTTTTATTTTTTTTTTCCTGCCAAATTGCTTTGACAATTCGTGCTGTGACAGGGGGTGAGGGATGGGGGGGAGTGTGTGTGTGTGTGTGGGGGAGGGTGGGGGGTGGGTGAGGGTAGGGGTGGGTGAGTCAGGGGGAGGTAATGGTACCTTTAGATCGGCGAAGGCATCCTTGGGCAACCTGGCTGAGATACGAATGTAAAAATTAAGCGGTAAAAATATTGTCACTTTTGGGATTTCAAATTTAAAGTTTTCCTCTCTGACTGTTGTGTTTGATGAATATGGCAATGGTGAAACATTAATTAGTTAATTAGTTGGCTGTAGGAAGACTTTTATACATTAAGTATGGACAAAGGTGGAACATCAACATTATGAAGAATAATACTAGATGTGTGCAGTGTGTGTACTTGCCAAATACACTAAATATGAATAAATACATTCATATACAGTATATATTTTCTTCTTCTTATATATAATTGTTCACAAAAATCACAAGTTCAAATCGTTATTTTGTATGCTTCTGATTATTGTTGAAAGAACGTCGCCCATGCGGCATAAAGTATCTCTGACATTTTCGACACGGGAACGATCCCTCCTTCCCTCCATCGCCACCCACTCACCCGCCGCCGTCATCACCACCCTTCTCTCAAACGCCGCTAAGCCGCACCAACGCCATCCCAATCATTGGACCACTGGGGGGGGTGGTGGTGTGTGTGTGCGTGCGTGCAGGCGTGTGTGTGTGTGTGTGTGTGTGTGTGTGCGTGTGTGTGTGTGTGTGCATGTGTGTGTGTGATTGTGCAGGAGGATAATAGTTCCAAAAAGAAAACCCCAACTGCACACGAGACAAGAACAGGAAGTAACCGGGAGTGACGGCGATAGAAAGAGAAAAAAGATAGGGAATGAAAAGGAGGGAAAAAAATGAAGAGCAGTATATATATATATATATATATATATATATATATATATATATATATATATATATATAGAGAGAGAGAGAGAGAGAGAGAGAGAGTGAGAGAGAGAGAGAGAGAGAGACAGACAGACAGACAGACAGACAGACAGAGAGAGACAGACAGACAGAGAGACAGAGAGAGTTAGGGGCCCCTTTTTTATCAGTTGGGGCCCGGGGTGCTAGTGGGAACTCTGCTGAATCCAGAGAGATTAGGATGGGGTGGGAGAAAATGCCGCACGAGGCAGTAAGGGGCTTATGCTACTGCTTGTATTCGTTCAGGTGAAAAGAGTATTGCTTTTACATAAAACTGGACAAATCCGGCCACAATGCCTTTACCTACCCTAACCCCCCCACCCCCACCCCTACACACACACACACACACACACACACACACACCCCTGACCAGAATGCACTCCTTCCACCCCCCGTATCTGCACACTCGTGTCCACCATGTTTGTTGTTGTCGATGTTGTAGGTCGGCTTTTTTTTCTTTTCGTTTTTGTGCCCCCCCCCCCCCCCCCTCCTAAAGCCTCTTTCCTTTCCAATGAGGATGGGGGGGGCGCATGGGGGAGACGCTGGGAGAGAGAGGGGGGGGGGGGGGGGGGGGGGAGACGAGGAGATGAACAGCGGTGAGAAAAAAAAAAGAGAGAGAATAAGCGGAGGAGGGGTAAGATAGGGAAGCCGGCCCCTCCTTGCACCCATCTTCTCCTTCTCCTCCTCCGTTTTCTTTTTTTTTTTTTTTGTTTTGATGGAGGTTGGGTCAGGAAAAAAAAAAAAAAAAAGGTTTTAGCAACAACAACAACAACAAAAAAAAAAAATAGAGGAAAACAGAATCACAAAGAAAGGGGGAGCTGGGAAGTAAAAAATAAGGGACGTTTAAAAATGTCTGCTATTTATAGAGCATGATTGATGCGAATAATATTAAAATATTTCTACTTAACACCCATTAACAAGTGCACACAATTCAAACTCCTTTTTAAAAAAAATCCAAATCTTCAGTTCCCAAGGTGCATTTATCACAGGGATGCTGTGCGTGTGTGTGTGGGTGTATGTGTGGGTGTGTGTGTGTGTGTGTGTGTGTGTGTGTGTAGGTGTGTGTGTGTGTGTGTGTCTGTTCTTCATCTTGGAAACACAGAGGGGTTAGGGTTAAAAGGCTGCTTCTTTATCACACGCCTGTCACGTACAGTAAAGCCCAGGTAACAATGGCCCGCCGCACATCACGTAACTCGTCTGTTCGCCGCCATCCGAGACCAAAGGCGACCGGCGTGGATCCGACAGACCCCCGCGCCCTCGCCATTATGAACAGAACAATGCCCTCCCAAAAAAGCTAAGTTGGTTAAAGAAAGAAAAAAAAGACAGCAGAAGAAGAAGAAGAAGAAGAAGAAGAAGAAGAAGAAGAAGAAGAAGAAGAAGAAGAAGAAGAAGAAGAAGAAAGAAAGAAAGAAAAGGGGTGAGGCGGGGGAGTCGCCGTGTGCGTGCCGTATCTCCGACGTTGCTTAACATCAATTTGTAACACGATTAATCAATTTGGGGGAGGTCTTCTCCTCTCGCTTTTCTCTCTCTCTGTCTCTCTGTCTCTCTCTGTCTCTTCTTCTTCGCCGTCGTCACTGTCGTTGCGTTTGAATGAAAGCTGCGGCGGGTGCGATGGGGTGTGTGTGTGTGTGTGCGTGTGTGTGTGTGTGGTGTGTGGTGGGGGGTGGGGGGGGGGGGGGGGTGGAGAGGGGTTGGGGGTGTTGCTTGAATAGGCCGGGCTCATCGCGATACGCTGCAAGGTTAAGTGTGTGTTAAGGCGTGTGTTTTAAGGAATAGAGTCCCCCCCCCCCCACCGCCGCCACCACCACCACCCCCCATCCCATCCCACCCCCCCCCCCCCCCCCCCCTCCACCCAACACCCCCGCCACCCCCCAACCGCCAACCGTCCCCGACAGCCTCCCTGTGCTCCTGCTCGTCCCCGAAACACTTAGCGGGCGATTAGCATAAGCTGATAGCGCTATCTGGAAGTGCGCCATTGTGGTGACCCCCAAGCCCTTCTTCCTCTGCTAATATAAACCCTCCCCACCCCTCCACCGCTAACCAAACTTTCTCTCTCTCTCTCTCTCTCTTTATCTGTCTTTCTCTCTCTTCCTCTCTCCCCCTCTCTCCCTCTCTCTTTCTCAATCCATCTGGGGAGGGCTTATCGGGAGTGAGCAGGGCCTCCGTGGCCCTCCTGGGGGGAGTGAAGGGGGGGAGGCAAGGGGGGTGCGGTGGGGGGGGGGGGTGAGGGGGGGGGGGGGGGGGGGGAGATCAGTCTGGAGTGGAGGTGGAGGTGGTGGAGGAGGAGAGGAAGCCAAGGGGGAGAAGAGGAGGAGGAGGTGGGGAGGCTCGTCGTTGTCTTTCAGAACCAATCAATCGCAGACAAAAAAAGAA
>JAOPHQ010000801.1:0-15746 GCA_030340625.1 Merluccius polli
CTCTCTCTCTCCTGTGTGAGTGTGAGTGGTGGTGATAGCTGGTTTATCCTGTGGGCTTTGATTTCACACACCACAGGTGTGCAGCCCCCCCAGAGTCTAATCGGTCTGACTGGTGAGGCTGCCTAAAACCAGCTGTCCACCATAGACACCCCACAGCGTACCATGCTGTTTAACATCTCTTCAAATCCCACGTTTATGGTCATTTAAAAAAAAAAATTGTTGTATTTTTTAATTTTTAAAACATTCTTTTTTACATTTTTTTTTTTTTTAGCCCTTTTCCTTTTTCCTTTATTTTTTGTTGTGAAGCGCATTGGGCCCTAGAAATGTGCTATACAAGACTGATTTATTATTATTATTGTTTACCTCGGGTTTTAATATAACATGTTCCCGAATGAGAGCTGAACTTTGTGAAGATATGAATATGCACAGCTTGTTATCTTTAACACCACATGCTAGACACGTGAAGCATTAGTCATAATACATAATACAGTCATAATAACACACAATAAATGACAGAAGAGCCGTCGGACATAAAAACACTTGTTTATTCATCAATAACAAATTGGACATTTTGTGGTGTGCGTCAAGTATTCATGCCAGGAACATTTTCCACCGCCGCCAAACTCGTCTCTTTCCTCTCGCCACTTGCTTATTCCCTCCTAAATCTGCTTCATCACACACACACACACACACACACGCACACACCCACACAAGATTTTGATGTACCGCCAGTTGTAAGCCTGCTAGAGGGGGCGTAGAGACGAGGATCCCAGACCCTCCTTCTGTCCCTCGTTTAGTTCAGGCACTTTTGATTGACCGATTTTTAAAATGGCACATCCCCCATGCGACGTCCCATCATGCAACACTGGCGAGAGAAGGCTGAGAGCAATGGGGTCCTTGGGGCCCCCATGTGAGACAGATCTCCACCAAGTTGAGTCCGTGTTTTTATGTATAGGTATATGAATTGGTGTGTGTGTGTGTGTGTGTGTGTGTGTGTGTGTGTGTGTGTGTGCATGGACATGTGTTTGTGTCTCTGTGACTGTGTTGGTGTGGTGTACATAATGGTGTACTCCGTGTCTAATTGTATATGTATACTGTATGTCTTATCGTGTCTCTTCACATCGCTCAACTCATACTCATGTGTCGACAGACTTTTAAAGCTACACATGTACAATGCACATTTGGGGTACAATGCTGTACCCCAAATGACCCTTAAAATGATAAGAGGTGTGTTTTTTGTGGAGCAGTTTCTCCACAAAAGACACCCCTCCTCCAAGATCGGTTGGGGAAGATGTCCATTTTCTCCCTCCTTTTTTTTTCTTTTTTCGGACACACTCACTGACATCCGCCCATTGGTTCACAGTAAAGACAGGAAACCCAGCGCCCGTCTGTGCCGTATGGCACAGCGCCGACGCAAAGGGATCCTCACTTCGAAAAGGCCGAGTTATACTTCCGGGTCAAACTTCTGGTTGTACAAATGGTTTCCTCGGCAACCGGATTCAACCCTGACACCCGGTGACGGTGATCACTGTAATGTGAATCGTACGTGTTGCTCTGGTTTCTCTGCAGTCTGCTCCGCGCTGTTTTTATTCTTCGATTCTAGCGGAAATGAACCGTTGAACGTTTATTTCCACCTGTGGATATCGTCACCACATACACACACACACACACACACACACAAACAGACAGTGTGCGTTTTCCTATAAATACACACAATAGCAAATCGCTCTCGCAAAAAACTGTACTTCTAAGAGCATTCACAGAATGAACAAAAGCAAAAAAAAAACCTCATGGCGCCGTACGGGGAGGACGCATACTGTTTCACAATAAGGAAGCAAATATTCAATAGCATCGAGGGGGGATTCATCCCAACGACCCGAATCTGGGAGTCTTTGGGAATTTAGCTACAAGTAAGCTACAGCTCATTCGCCGACGTTGTAATCCATGCTGTCTCTTTTTGTAACAATACGCGTAAGAAGCCACAGTGCAGACTATAAAGTAGTGTCAACAATTATCTATAAAATATTTACAGTACAGACTTATCTTTTTTTGGTCATGGGGGAGAATAATAGCGGCGCAAAAGCGTAAAGCATATATACAGTATATCGAACCGTTTAAGAAGCGACGCACAACATTACAGTCCAGTACCGCAGTCTTGAAATGTTCACAAACATTTAAGTGCAAGGAAAGCCTTGAGAGAAGAAAATAATAAGTCATCTAAATATCCTACATCGACACAGCTCTGCTTAAATATATGATAAAACATTAAAATAGTACTTTACTTTGTCTTCACATACTGTATACGTCGTCTGGTTTATTCAGTTGTATATACCCTCTTATATACACACACACACACACACACACACACACACACACACACACACACACACACACACACACACACACACACACACACACACACACACACACACACACACACACACACACACACACACCAATGCCAATGACTTGGAACATCCAACAATACATTTTTACATAATCATGGTGGTTATGAAGCACGTTTCGTTCGACCTTTTCTTATACTTTGTAAGTAGTAAGTTTGTAGTTCCCTTTCTGGTCCAGAAGGGAGCTTCAGAGAGTCCTCAGAGACAAGATGGCGGCAGCGGTAGTCCACCCATTTAAACGTAAAATAATAAAACGACTGACAGAGACTGATATGATCAAGTGTGTCACCATATTTCCACAGGTCTACATTTCTACAAGGTCTTGCACTTACCCTCCACCAACCGCCTACTTCGTTAGCTCACAGTTCCCGCCACAAAACGTCCAAGTAGGCCCCCACAAACTCCCCTCCACAATATTCACATCCCAATAATAATAATAATAATAATAATAATAATAATAATAATAATAATCCACCACAGGATATCCTCTTTTCTCATCTCACTGTCAAAAGAGGAACTTCCTGTCTGTTGTCCTCCTCCTCCTCCTCCTCCTCCCCCTCCTCCCCTCTCGGTTCCTTCATTGGATCCAGATGCTGTTGGCGCGGTCCGACCGCCGCGGCGGCTCGGCGGCGGCGGCGGCGGTCGGGGCCCCGGGGCCCGCCGTCAGGTCCCCGAAGGTGGAGAAGAACTGCTCCATCTCCTTCTGCAGCATGTGGTTCCGGCGCTCGGCGTCGTCCTTGGCCCGCTCGGCGTTGCGCAGCTTGATCTCCACCATGGTGTACTTCTTCCTCTCCTGGTCCAGCTCCTCGTTCAGGCTCGCCATGTCCGTCTCCAGCTCCACGTTGCGCTGCTCCAAGCTGTGGGGGGGGGGGGGGGGGGGGGGGGGGGGGGGGGGGGGGGCGGAGGTTGTAAATGTAGGAGAAGCGAGACATGGATTTGCCTCATGAAATGCTACAGCATGTCGGCCAGGGATGTGCAAGCGAGTTTCATTTCGTAAACATCATCCCCCTCCCCCACACCCCCCAGGTTTGACAGCTTTCATCTATTCTGTTGAAGTTATTTTTGTAATATCGTCTGGAATTTACTCATATATATTGGGACATCCAAGTAAAGGAGTTATGGCAACCTTTGACCTCAGAGTAATATTTTCGGCGAGGGCTGGAACAAACGTGGCATTCATGCACAAGAAAGGACTGCGTTTGTTCTCATTACAGGTGCGTCTCATGGTCGCCCCCCCCCCCCCCACCCCCCCCCTCATCGTGCCCAAAGCCCGCTAGAAAAGAGGAAACTTTCCCACTTTAAGTTACTATTAGTCAGTTACAGTATTACTGTTCAATAAATACACTTAAGATCAACCAATTTTGGGTGGGTTAACAACGAGATAAGCGATTATGATTGGCTAAGGCAGAGTCATGTTTCATGGTAGCCAATCGGAGCCAGTGTTTTTACACACAAGCCAGGCCTTGCGCACCACACACACACCAAACAGATTCGAAGAAGCAGCACAGATGGTGAGTCCGGAGCAATCCGATGAAAAGTTGGCATTTTCAAGGTGGAGATATTAAGCACTACTTCAAATTCATTTTCATTTCAAATTCATTCAGAAAAATTCAAATTCTTTGTCATATAGCAACTTTTTTTTTTTAACAGTAACGCAAATAGTTACTTTCCCTGGTAACTAGTTACTTTTATTATAAAGTAATTCAGTTACTAACTCAGTTCATTTTTGGAACAAGTAGTGAGTAACTATAACTAATTACTAATTACTTAAGTAACGTTCCCAACACTGATCTGTTTCTAGCGTGTTGAACATCTACCTGTTGATCCTGGCCTCGTATTCGTTCTTCTGCTTGTTCATCTCCTGCTTCAGGCCGGCCACCAGGCTGTGGAGGGCGCTGTGGCTGCTGGTGCCGTTGCTCACCGGGTAGCCGCCGTCGCTGGTGTCGCTGCTGCTCGTCCCCCTGCGGCTCCTCCCGCTCGTGCCGTTCCTGCCCTCCGCCTCCCCTCCGCCGCCGCCGCCGCCGCCGCCGGGGGGCGCCCCTTCGCGCTCTCGCGCCGCCGCCGCCGCCCCGTCCGACTCGTCGTAGTGGCCCGCGTAGAAGTCCTGCTCGGGGCAGGTGGTGGTGGAGGAGCGGCAGGAGGTGGAGTTGTCGGGCAGGGAGATCTCGCAGGACGACGTGGACCAGGTGGCGCTGTCTACGCTCTGCTTGTCCTCGCCGCCGCCGCCGCCGCCGCCGCCGTCGCCGGGCATGTGCTGACGGGGGTTCTGCTGCTGCTGCTGCTGCTGCTGGTGGTGGTGGTGGTGCTGGTGTTGGAGGTTCAGGTGGTTCAGCTGGACGTTGTCGTACGTGGACAGCCGGTTCTGACTGGAGGACGAATGCCCGTGCTGCTCGCCGTCCCGCGTCTTGCCGTTGTCCCGCAGGGTCACGTGACCGTTGGGCACCCAGAGGCCGTGGCGTCCGTTCAGGCTGCCGTTGACCACGTCGGTGCTGGAGACGCCCGGGCGCGCCACGCCGTTCCCGCCGCCGTTGGTCACCCCGCCGCCGGTGCCCATTTTGGTTCCCGAGCCTTTGAGGGTCCCGTTGCGCCTCCCCGGGAGACTCCCCCCTCCCCCTCCTGTTCCTCCTCCTCCTCCTCCTCCTCCCCCAGGCGGGTGCGTGGGGCTCTTCTCCGAGCCGGGGTCGGCGCCGGGGGAGGCGGAGCTGAAGGAACCGTTGGTCACGATGCCGCTGCCCTTGCTGAACGCCGGGTTCTTCTTCAGCGTCAGCGGCGGGCTGCGGGTCAGGTCGAAGCGGCTCGCCAGGCTGTTCCTGGGGCTGACCGAGTTCGGCGACGGCGGGGAGCCGTTGTCCACGTGCGTGGGAGGGTGAGGGTGGGGGTGGGGGTGGGGGGGAAGGTGGTGGTGGTGGGGGAGGTGTTGGAGGGGCGGCGGGGGAGAGTCAGGCACGTCCCAGACGCACTGTCGCAACGCCTGGGTTGTGTTGTTGTTGGCCGCGTTCTGGCTCTGGCCCGTGGCGGCGAGGGCGGCGGTGGCGGAGGCGATGGCCAGCGGTCGGTGCGGCGGCAGTTCGTTGTTGTTGTTGTTGACTAGCTCTATCGCCGTGGAGACGTCCTCTTGGTCGGGGAACAGGGCGTCGTGGCGGCCGATCAACACCGCCATCAGCTGCTGCACCAGAACAGTACCTGACAACGCGAAGACGCACAATTGTTTAAAATATATAAAAACATATATTTCATATAACAATAAATATATATTTAATATTTTAATATTATATTATATATTTATATATACTTTATATAATAATATATATTTAATATTTGATTAAAAATATATATTGTTTATCAAAATATATATTTTATATTAAAATATATATATTTTATATAAACAAATCATTTGAAAAAAATAATAAAATATATTATTTAAATGAAACAAACAGATGCGCACTCACCTTCCATGATTGCGACGGGATCCTCAATCTTCGGCCTCAAGATATTCGGGCCGAAGACGGTGGCGAGATTCTGGACGCTCATTTTATTGACCCCTGAATAGGACTGGACTTCATCTAGAAATCTGCAAGGCAGAGAAAAAAAACCAAAAAAACATCCTGCGTTCAGAAAAAAAAAAAAGTATCTACAATCAACGCAACATGGCCATCTCCCACGGTAACGTAAGTCTCGGTGCGCATACCTGCAGATGTATGTGAGGAGGTTGTAGTTGACCGGAGGGAGGCGTTGCACTAGTTTCCTCAATTCAGCAACACCCTACAGACGGCACAGAGCACAGGGTATCACATCGCTGCACATCACAGCCAGGTAACCCTATGAATAGTTAGTCTTGTCGCAGGCACCAGAGCAATAATACACAAGAGTAGGGATGGGAATCGAAAACTGGTTCTTCTTGAGAACCGGTTCCCAGTGTTTCAATCCCTTGGAATCGTTTGTCCATTTTGCAAACGATTCCCTTATCGATTCGAGTGGACGCGAATGACGTCACCACGCACGTTGCCTAGCGACGCCAGTGCAGCCAGCGGTCAACAGTAACCATGGCGCCCAAGCGGTACAAACGCTCGAAAGTTTGGTTTACACTTCACAAGAAAAGATGACGACAGGGCGACTTGCGATACTTGCAACGTGGATATTTCCTCAAAGGGGGGGAAATACTTCCGACATGCAAAAACATTTGCGCACACAGCGTGCGATAACGATTTCTGAATGTCGCGTTTTCGGCATTCGGACTAAACTAAACAAAGCGATGCTAATCGACTCGTTTGTTGTCCTTTTTTTCCAAATGAGAATCGATAAAGAACCGAATCGTTAAGCAGAATCGAAAATGGAATCGGAATCGGAAAAATCTTATCAGTTCCCATCCCTACACAAGAGCCACATCAACAACAGACGGTCGAGAGAGGGATTATTTTTGTACGAGTCTATACATGTTTCTAAGGAAAATCCTCCTCATTGTGCCCTCAACGAGTAGAAGGCATCTTGCTCAAGGGCGCCTGGGGACACTGGGGGATCGAACCCAGTACCTTTGGTCTCTACTAGACTAGTCCCGGGTGCTCACCGTCGCGTCGTCCTTGCCGAGGAGCTTGGTGCAGGCCAGGAAGTCGTCGTACAGGGAGAAGGGGACGACCGGCTCGGGCAGCTCCCTGAGGTACAGCTTCAGCAGGGACGCCACCGTGTGGACGTCTGTGTCGCTGTGCGGAGGGGAGGAGGGAGAGGGAGGGCGAGGGAGGGGGAGGGAGGGGGAGAGAGGGAGGGAGATGAGGGCAAAGTTAATTTTGAAAAAAGTAATATAGCCTGGTGAGACCAATCCTGACATTCATGTTTGCGTTTCGTAATGAATACCTGGCCTGGCCTTGGCTGGGCGGCCATTGAGGGGGTCGGCAGTGGCTAGTAATCGGAAGGTTGCCAGTTCGCTTCCCGGCTCCTCCTGGCTAAGTGCCGAGGTGTCCCTGAGCAAGACACCTCACCCTAACTGCTCCCGGGCGAGCCGGCTGTCGCCTTGCATGGCCGACCCGCCGTCGGAGTATGAATGTGAGGCAATAATTGTAAAGCGCTTTGGAGTGGCGCTTTTAGAGTCCATTGATTTTCCAAATATGGATGCGGCCTTGCGTCGTTCAAAAAAACAAAAAAAAACAGCCAATCAGAGCGAGGCTTGGTGCTTTCTTTGCACTTGCTGAGAAAAAAGCCGTCCATGCGGATTTCTGTTCATCTTTTAACATCGCCTTATTCAGTCTCTTTCGGATAAACACGCTTTTTCCCCGGGTGCCGCCATTGTATTTTTAATTGGGCCGACCGCGGCGCTACTCTGACCTCCGAGAACAGCCTTGAATGCGAACACGAGCGCCGTTCCAATATGTGTGTGCGACGTCTGTATTTGTCCTGCCTCTGTAGCGTGGAGAAAATAACAAGTATTAAGAAGTATTCAGTATTTTCTTTATAAAATATGTCGAATATGAGCAAAGGGTCGTCGGCCGTTTCTTCCAGGGCGGATACATCTGTTAATGTACCGCTGTCCCCTTTGAAGGACGGCCAGGTGATGTACTGGCGGCGGTTCCTTGAAGCCATCCATTTCAGCTTTAATTTATAACCCCGCATTGATGAGCTTGGCGGGGGCTGACGAGCTCGGCAGAGGATGTGGTTTGCAGATAGGAAGAGGAGGAATCCATTACTCTGTGTGTGTGTGTGTGTGTGTCATGCTGAGTTATAAGTGAAGCCATACATCACTACAGAGAGGCCTCCCCGCTATGGAGAATAGTAAATTATACAAATTCCGGTCCTTGATTCTGATTGGCTCCAACCTGTGACCACATAGTTGTTTTTTTTTGGGTCATTGTTTAGTAATTCATCGCGAGATGATTTGTCGTTATGGGGACGTGTTGGAAACCGCCGCGCGGCGTTTCTCACGCGAGACGTGGCGAAACAAAGTTTTCATTAGCCCAGGTTACGGTATATTTATGTTGATTTAGGATTTTACAGCACTACAGCTCTCTGGAGTCCTCTCGATATGGCGGCGTATCGCCAACAAAAAATCCCATGATGCACTCTGATGTACTCTGATACGCGGTGCCGTGACTCAAGCCGCGAGGTTCCCACGGTGATGTATGGTGTGTTGACTCGGCTGTGCTCAGTATAAACAGGTCCTTCCCTATAGATCAGCGGCTTTTAACTTCTCACCGCATCCCCTTCGCTTTTACATGTCGGCATGTCAGGTGTTGACGACATCGACGTTCATCTGGTCCACCCAAGATCTTTTTTGGCATGGGAAATACAGTTTTTTTTAGGCTTCGCGTCAACCGCTAAGTGCTACACACATCATCCCTCATAGGCTCCGATGCGCTATTTGCAGATAACTGCTTTTAGCTTATACAGTGGGACCTCCGCCGCTTCACTGGTAGCCCCCCAAGGCTACCTGATCAAATATGAGGTTTAAAACGTCAGCGAGAAAGGAAAACTGGTTTTAGTCCGATACCACACTTTACATTTCCATATACTTCAACGTAATGACCCTCAGTTAGACTGTTTAGAGCGGTGCTCTGCATTCACAAGCATATCGTGATATTTATCGACATTGCGTTAAATTCCCCATAATTATCGAGATCATTAATTTTTATCACATCGCCCGGCTCTACCATAGACTACTACTGTACAGTCCAGTGAAGTGCTTTTCGGCATAAGGACCTAAAATCTAAGTTGACCCAACAAAGTACTCTATAAAGAAAATGTGTTGCGCCCCCAAAAGGTCCAGTGGAGCGTGAAATTAAACAGTAAGTCACCTCATGCTGCAGAAGCTGGGGCGGTTTGGGAGTTAGGATACCTATGATATAAAGTCATCGCTCTAAAGTCATGAAGTTGATGTGGGTCAGTTATAATGTGGGTCAGTTATAATGTGCACTCAGGTTGAAATCAATTTCCAACTGTACATCTAAAAAGATCCAATCGCTTTGTTGAAGTTCACTCAATGTGCTTTGTGTACAGAATTTGTTTAAATGCCTTATGAACATGTCAAATAAAACGTATAAATTAAGATGACTAAGTACAATATCTAATAAAACAGATGAGACATGTTATACCAAACAACTTCTCAAGCATTTTGAACATTTGCCGTTGCGCCGCTCCACAGCGTGTTTCCACTATTCCTCGCGTCTCCGTCACGCGTTTTCCTCCTTACCGGTCGAACGAGGGTTTCTCCCCGCAGTCGAAGGCGTCCTGCAGCTCCTTCACCAGGTTGGCTTGTCCCGGGAGCCTGAAGAGGCCCTCCTCCCGCAGGCCCCGCTGCCGGATGAAGTCCACGCACTGCTCCACCAGCATGGGGGCCAGCTTGTTGCCGTAGCGACGCTCGTAGCGCACCGTCTCCTCCAGCTTCTGGCCGAAGATGCCTGAAACACACGCAGGGTGCAAAATTTTACTTTTTCGTCCACCGGCCAAATGGCTAGTGAATGTTTCACATTTGACCAGCCACTCAATAGATGACCATTGTTTTTTGGGGGCTGGTGAGTGACGCAAATCTACCGGCCGCTTGCATATTTGACCAGCATTTGGCGGGTGGCTGGTGCTCATGTTGAGCCGGTCCATTCAGGATTGTCGCAGTTCCACATCACAGAAATGTAAGGTAAGGTAATGTAAGGTACATTTATTTATATAGCCCATTTCATGCACAAGTGCAACTCAATGTGCTTAACAAGAAACATGATAATAACAGTGATCGAAACATGGAACCCCCCCCCCCCCCAAGAAATAAATTAAAACACAATAATAAAAACAAAACAAACAAACAAACAGCATAAAAAAAGCATAAAATAGTCATAGTGTAATCATAGTGTAAAAATACAAATAAATATATAAAGTAAGAAATCAGAGGGAGGTTAAAAGTGCAGATAGTTCAGTCTTGAGTCTAGTTTTAAACCTGGGAACTGTTGAGGCACTTTGTATGTGTTCAGGAAGTGAATTCCGTAGACGCACAGCATAAAAAGCTAAGCTAAATGTGGCTTCATGAGATGCGACAAATTGGAAATTATTTACATTACAGTACAGTAAGATATTCCGATATCTGCACGCGCATGCACACGTGCACACACACACACACACACACACACACCGAACGTCATTGGTAGTTGTCCCATGAGTGTGTACAGTATGTGTGTACAGTAAAATCAGTAAAACTAGTGACATATTTTGCAGCGCGAGTTGATAAACTTGAGGACAAAACCCTCACATGAGGGCTGAGCTGTGTATGGAGCAAAGCATGAACTGAATATGCAGACCAGCAAAAGCCTTGGTGTGGTCTGGGGGGGGGTGTGTGTGTGTGTGTGGGGGGGGGGGCGGACGCAATCCCTCCACATCCTGCTGGCCCTTTGTATGTGTGTGTGTATGTGTGTGTGTGTGTGTCTGGGGCAGGGGAAGCAGGCTGGTTATCAGTGCAGGTCTCTCATACAAGCTGGGATTAACACCCGCCTTCCTGAGCCGTCCGCCTCCACACACACACACACTGGACCCCCGGTCCTCCTGATACAGACAGAGGCTGTACACACACACACACACAAACACACACACACACACACACACGGTAAACACACACACACACACACACACACAGTGCCTACTACTGCTGACCAGGGCTTCCTTGTCTTGGTATTTAACAAGGGGTCTTTTTTTTAAGCACACATTACAGAACGCCTCTACATAATTCAATTATGTATTTTAAAAACACGCACACGCTGTTTACCATGCTGCCGTCGACTTCAGCGTTAAGCCTCTCTTTTGATAACATTGTATAGCGCTAATGCATGCGGTGACCTTTATAACAAGCAGATCCATATCAGGCTAAACACACAGTCGACGCATCACGTCCCCGAGTGTGGAAGCGGCTTATGTTCATCCATTGCATGCACTGAATTCATGACACACATTTTGTTTTCCCCTCTAAACTACTGTACACACAAAAAAACGCGACTTACAATAAGTACATTTGTCAGCGGAAAGGAAAACAACAATATATCACTGTCGCCGCTGCAGCGAGGACGGTCAACGGAACAAGTTTTCTAAGTGCACCATAATTGCGAGGTTTAGCTCTCGTAGTTTAGATGCGATCTGCGATGCTGAGTGCTATTTAACTGCCGGTACGTACGAACATCCAAGGGGCGGGGGGGGGTGGGGGGGGGGTAGGTTGAAGTAGGAGGCGATGCAGTCAAGGTTATCCCGACCGACCGAGCCTTGAGTTTCTCGGGGGAGGGGGGGGGGGGGGGGGGGGGGGGGGGAAGCTGGCAAGCGACTCCGCTGTCCTGGCGGCGGCAGGGAGCTCGGTCCGCCGCCGCCACCCGCGGTGCCAAAGCAGAGGAGGGGGCGACATTACCGTCCATGACGTCCCTGAAGTGCCACACGGCGAGGCCACAGCTGCACATGCCGACGACGCGGCCACGAAGGACGGGGGGGGGGGGGGGGGTGGTGGTGGGGGAGAGTGGGACGCGACGACTAGGACAGCAAACGCCGCTTCCTGGTGTCTGATGTGTGGGACGCACAGAGACTTATGGAGAGCGACCTTGCTCTGTCTGTCTGTCTGTCTGTCTGTCTCCAGCAGGAGGAGACAAGGCCCCGGGGTATTATGTCAGCCAATAGGCTCTCTCAGAGGGGGCTGAAATATGGAGCTGTGTGTGTGTGTGTGTGTGTGTAACTCTGTATGTGAGTGTGTGTGTGTGTATGAGAGAGAGAGAAACCGGTTGAATGTGTGTGTGTCTGTGTGTGTACGTGTGGGAGAGAGAGACACGTTAATTGTGTGTGTGTGTGTTTCTGGGTGTGTGTGTGTGTGTGTGTGTGTGTGTATGTGTGTGTGTGTGTGTGTGTGTGTGTGTGTGTATAACTCTGTATGTGAGTGTGTGTGTGTGTGTGTGTGTGTGTAACTCTGTATGTGAGTGTGTGTGTATGAGAGAGAGAGAAACCGGTTGAATGTGTGTGTGTCTGTGTGTGTACGTGTGGGAGAGAGAGACACGTTAATTGTGTGTGTGTGTGTGTGTGTTTCTGGGTGTGTGTGTGTGTGTGTGTGTGTGTGTGCGCGTGTGTGTGTACAACTGACTTCGATTTTGAATGTGAGTGGGTGTGTGTAGGGGGCGAATGAGTGTTTTCCTGTTTGTGTGTGTCTGTGTGTGTATATACGAGGGACTGAGATGTGTGTGTGTGTGTGTGTGCGTGTGTGAGAGAGAGAGAGACGGTTGAATGTGTGAATGTGTGTGTGTGTGTGTGGGCGGGTTTGTGTGTGTGTGTGTGTGTGTGTGTGTGTGTGTGAGTGTACAAGTGACTTCGATTTGAATGTGTCTGAGTGTGTGTAGGGGCGAATGAGTGTTTTCCTGTTTGTGTGTTTGTGTGTGTGTGTGTGTGTGTGTGTGTGTGGGGGGGGCGAACAGCAGTGACTGAGTTTTGATTGTGTATGGGAAATGGGGACTGAGGGTTTGAGACTGTGTGTGCGTGCTTCCTTGCCTGTGTGTGTGTGTGTGTGTGTGAGTGTGTGTGTGTGAGTTTTGGCTGGGTGACACAGAGCACCCGCCCCCCCCCCCCCCCCCCCCCCCCCCCACCACCCAGCTCTCATCTTTGACAAATGACTCGTCCTTTTGAAGAGCCGTCAACTGAGATACACGTCAAACTGCCTGCACTGAAAACACAGGAGCAAACTCATCTATTCACTGTGCGCACACACACACACACGCGCACGCACACACACACACACACACACACACACACACACATGCACACACGCACACACACACACACACGCACACTCAATGCGTAGGCTATGCATTGAATCAAATATTTCCCCACTGTCATTTTATTATTTCCTGGAAACCGAATATCATCTGGAATCTACAGACAGGAAAATATAAGTGAAACAGCGAAACAAAGCCGGAGAACCGAAAGCGAAGTTACGGCTTTCTGCTTTGTCTTTCCCTGAACTTTTTCAAGTTACGGTAAACGCCGCCCCTCTTTGTACAGACAAAACAACCCAGTAGACCCAGGATATTTATCCACACGATAAATCGGTCTTCATTGTTTCCAATAATGTATGCAGTTTGGCCTTTGCAGGGGCAGTACACTTCGCCCCCCCCCCTCCCGAAGTTAAGACCAAATCCAACAAAACTCAGCACGGACACATAGGTACACAAAGGACGGGTACTGACCTCCGCCGAAGGGCGCCCAGATGACCCGGCGAATGGTCTTCACCCAATCCTCCATGTCATTCTGGGTGTTGGCCATGAGAAGGTAGGTCTCATGGTGCGCTGTCATCCGCTCCCTGTCTCCTCCTGGCCACACACACACACACACACACACACACACACACACGCAAGCACACACAAGAACAATCGAAGGCGTCAATTTGTGTTGAAAAGTGTTTGAGATTTTAGGCAATGTAATGGGGGGGTTGGTCTGAGGTCAGAGTGGATACATCACATCTACTGCGATAACAATACCAATATCACTCCCCTAAAGTATGACAAAATAGAAACGTAAGGAATAACATTAACAACGTTATATTTACATCGCATTGTATCTTTTCTTATCGGGCAAATAGACCTTTTCTCAAAGCGTTCTCATTTGTAAGTTGAACATTTTTAACAAATGATGCTTTCAAAAATGTGATGGGGGACAAAAATCGGCCATTTAAAAAAAACATGTCTCCAGCGTCCCGAGCGTGAATGACACCGGCGAGGACAAAAGCATCGCGTTTAGTCTCAAAGTCTCAACGCTGAACTCCACACAGTCTGAGGTTTGGATCGGAGAGCGTGATGACAGCGTGAGCGCGTGCTGGCGGTCCAAGCTGATTTGCCGAACCCTGGCAAGACCGTGTTTTGATTTCCCGTCGTGATTCATGTTCTCATTTGAGAGCAGGATATGAAGAAAAAAAAGAAAAGAAAAGAAAAGAAAAGAAAGGCTGCATTGCATCACTTTGGATATTGAAGCTTCGGCTCCAACCAAACACGATGTTTAGCGAGAGCGGGAAACGTAGCGAAGGGGATAAATTATGCATGCAATCACACCCATCTCCAGGGGTCTTTCCTCGGGATTCATTTATTGATTGCAACGCAGGATGAGATCAATTTGCTTTAAAAGCCTTATTTATAGACCCGTGCGCAGGTTGACAGATGTATTTTGTTGCAGCTAGTTGGTTTATACTGCACTCAACTTCCTATCTGAGCCCACAGAGTGTGGATAATAATGATGAACTCAAGTTGCGCCTCGCATTGTAGTTCAGTACACAACTCGGAAATAAACGGAGACGCACAATGCCAACGCTGTGGTCTTTGCTAATTTAGAAACTAGACGCCAGATGTCATTGTTAAGACTTTTGTATGTCTACTAATCCACCAACACACGCACACACACACACACAAACCCACACACCCACCCTTGTATTGGGAGGCGTCGAAGGCCATTGTTGCGCGCTAAAACCCAGCGTGGGAAACCGGGCCGACATTATATACAGTCGGGGTTCGAACCCCGTCATGGAGAGACCGACGGTTAGCGTGTGATTGATGAGTTCTCGTCAGCCGGCAGCAGATGTCAGTGTTTACCCCGTGGGTCCGCGCCGCATGTTTGAAATGCTGACCGCTCTAAAGGAGCGCCGGTGACCCGACCGTCTGACACCCGTCTCCGTTCACGCCGAGGCGTCGGGCCGCCCGGTTGGGACAGTAGGGCAGATGCCCCAAAAACTGAAAAAGTGAATATCTGGGTTTCTGTTTTGTGTCTTCAAGCGTTGTATGATGGCGATATGGAGGCTGAGCGGTTGTCTAACGTTAAAATAAACTTTGATTCTGCGCTATTTTCTTTTTTCCTCAGCGGCGGTGGAAGTGGAGTCAAAATAAACAGAAATAAACAGGACCCGGCGACAGTCGATTGGTTGCTACGGGCAACAAAACAAGACTTCATGGCCAAAGCATCTGCGCGGCTGACCGTCGCCTTCATGTCCTTTATGTGCTTCTTATCTGGGGCTGCAAATAACGATTATATTCATAGTCATAGTTCTGATGAATAGATGTATCATTTAGTGTAGAAAATGATAAGCAGCCAAGAAAAACTAAAGTATTAATCTATAATAGTCCATGAACCAAACATTTGACTTTCTGAAGCATCAAGCCACAAATGTTTGGTATTTATACTTGACTGATGACCTAAACGATAAATCGATTTTAAAAATGTGATCCGATTAATTTTCTGTTGATCGACTAACTGTTGAAGCCCTATTCCAATCCCTTTATTTTCTACCGCTGGTGTTGCAGGAGACACAACCTCGGATGCCAGGGCTCAGTCTTTATAACGCAAGGGGTCAGTCTTTATAACACAAGGGGTCAGGGG